>CM053408.1:155181-173971 GCA_028644305.1 Xerus rutilus | reverse complement strand
TGAGGGACTGGGTTCGATCCTCAGCACCACATAAAAAATAAATAACAAAATAAAGATATTGTGTCCATCTACAACAAAAAAATATTTAAAAAAAAAAAACTGATGTCTAAATTGATAAACTAGAATACTGAAAAACTTATGAAATGCTTTCTAAACTGCCAGATATATACATTTTGAGGGTCAAGTGTATTTTTATAAATATATAAAAATTATAATTTAAAATATGATTATATCAGGCATATAAGCCAATTCTAGTCTAACATTCCATTTCTTAACTACTTATAAATGGGTACTTAATAAATACCTTATAGGGGCTGGGGTTATGGCTCAGTGGTAGCGTGCTCGTCTAGCACGTGTAAGGCACTGGGTTCGATCCTCAGCACCACATAAAAATAAAATAAAAATATTCTGTCCACCTACAACTAAAAAATATTTTTAAAAAATAAATAAATACCTTATAATTCACGAATTGACAATATAAACCAATGTTTCTAAAACTTCACTTTGATGTTTTTCATAACAACACATTCATACCTAGGGTTACTTATTTATTAAAACAATAACAACATGTCATTAGAAAAGATTATCTGGCTGACCTGCAGGTCTCCCTTGTTTCTGCAATTTCTCTTTGCTCATCTTTGCTGTTCAACACGGCACCAATGCTGTCGGCACTCTCAGCTCCCAACTAAGGAATGGCAAAAACCAAGTCAGATCACAACGCACTGGGCAGGCAGCCCTTCCTAGCACTTGTAGCAGAATTTAATGTATCAAACGGTCAAAAAACTACAACTCAGCACAGCAAAGAGATGGATTAGCTGGCAGAACAAACTGGGAATACTCTGGAACAAAACCATGTTAGTTAAGAATGCCTCTGACAGCTAGAAAAGTATTTTATTATGCTTTTAGTTATATTTGAAATTGAAATACAACGTTAGCCAATCTCCTGCTTTCACAGTGTATAAAAGTGACTTAGTAGGAGTAGCAATGACCTGAAAAAAGAGCAGTTGATGTGAATTTCACATAAGGTATTTTTCATGAATCAAATATTCATATATTGTGAATCATAAAGTTCATATATTGTACCTATTTATTCTGTGCTCTAACACAAATCTATCCAGTTTTACTCAGGCTGTCTTTTTGATTATAGGCACAATAGTGAACTTTAGTAGTACCTTAAACATAGTGATGTTGATTTTGGTAGGCAACTGGGAAAACTGTGCAATTAAATGTAGCAAAAAAGGTAAACACAGGGTGGCCAAGTCAAACAGGCCCAAATCACACAAACGGAAATCCAGACAAGGAGCCAGAATGCCAGGAGTCACTTACATGTTTACGCATAAGAAGGGCACAAGGAAATCTGCACTAAATAGTCCCGTGAGAGGAGGCTTATCAGAGCAGCAAGTTACTAGCCTGCACTTTAAACAGCCCTTCTCCTTCTAGTCCACCCATTTCACATGGTAGTCCTCAAGTTTCTCCAATGATAACTCTCTTCCAATCTTATCAATTGTTCATAAAATTTCAGCTCCTCCATAAAATCTTCCTGGCTCCTTTTCTTTAGTCAGGAAAAGCACATCTACTTCCTATAGTTGGAATACTTCCTCTCTCTGCCCTCTCAAAGCTCGGGTGATCTCCTCAGAGAGTCCATCCCTGAGCACTATAGGATAGCAAGCCCCTCTATTATTCTCCTTTTTAACCCACCCCCTATTCACTTCATGGCACTTAATACAACTTTCAAACAGTTTATAGTTTTGCTTTTCTATGTGCAGTATTTCATAGTCTCTATCACAACTTCCAACTATTTGTACACTTCAATTACTTTTAAGTTAATTTTGTTCACTTCTCCCCAATAAAATGTGAATTCCCTGAGGGAGAGAACCACGGATACCCTGAGGGAGAGAACTACGTCTGTCCGATTGACTTGACACCTGTATGTTCAGCAGCCTGGCCCATAGTAGCTGTTCAATAAATACTTGAATAAAGGAATGAGACTATCTGCAGGGGTCTAAATGAAGATACAATGCCTTACAAGAGAAATGCCTTGTATCAAAATTCTGCTTCTACTGTCTTCTCACATTCAAACTTTTTTAAATTGTAGAATGACTACACCAAGTCACTCATTTTTCATTAACTTTCAAATAAGTATATTACTGTGCTAATATGATTACTCCAAGTACATTGCTGGTACTAAGAATATTACTGGAGTAACCTGACAATTTGTTATCTTTTGAAAGCATACATGTTCTCCAAAACAAAGGCAGAAGTTAAAATAAAAGGCAAGTGTCAACTGTTGCTGGTAGCATGGATGGCCACCACCACAGCCTGGGCCTATTTATCTACTGCACTCATGTCTTCACACACAGACAACACTGAACTCTGTTCTATGGTTCATCAACCAGCAAAGGCTTGTTAGAGGCTTACTTTGTGTGAGCATCAATGCTAGGGTAAGTCAAATGCAAAGACTGTGCACTCACACTGTTTATATTGTACGTGATAATACCCAAGCAATATATAGTACCATATTGAATAATAAAAACAAGAATGTCTCAGAGGAAGAGCCTACGCCAAGGACATCAGTACAGATTTCATCACTAAGTTCTGAGCTGTGCCATGGAGGACAGATAGAATTCAGAAAGGGAGAATACATTTTAAAAATCCAAGCATATACTGTATAAACTATGTTTTGGAGAATACTACACCATTTGCCTTGTTCACAGAGGGAATGAGGTTGAGATTAGTGGTAAAGCAAATGTCTGTCACTAACTGCATCAGGCATTCTAACTTAAATGGAATAATTAATATCCAGCTGAAGACTGGGGGCAGTTAGGTGTACTAGAAAGTGCATGGTAAAGCCTATGCTAAAACAGCAGCTCACAGACCTACCAGTTTTGTGGCCTTGGGCATATAACTTAAATTCTTTAAGTAAATTTTTTCATCTACAAAATTCTGAGAACATCTTACTTGCAGGATCAAAGATAATGAATGTTAAAAGCTTAGCAAATTATGACATATAGAAAGTAATAAATGGCAGCCATTATTAAATTTTATACACTTTGTAAGCTCTTTGAGGGTGGGAGCTACCTATATTATTTACAATTCATTTGCCAACACCTGCTAGAGTTCCTGGTATCTGCTGAATGTAAGGCAATCAACTCATAATTGTTCTGTGAATATATTTTTAGTTAAATTATGTTTGACTCAAAATTAAGGTTTAAAACACCTTTCTTTGTGGCAAGAAGAGCCACTGAACATTTCTGAAGACATAATAAAAGAAGGTGGAACAAGGACAACTTAGATGCCTGATTTGCCCAAGTTCTTAATGCAAGAGCGACAAGGAACAGATTGGGTTCAAATCCCATTTTGCACAGGATACCACAGATGTATTCATCAGATCACAAAGGAGGAGAGATTTCAGATTGCCATTCACTAGAACTAAGATTTAATGCTGAAAAACATCAAGATGTCTCACAAAGCCCGTGTGCATTTCCCCGCCATTCATCTGAGCGGCAGGATTGAAAACAGTCTGTTCTCTGCCATGTATACTCTGCTAATCTGCAAGCACTAACCGATCCACGGCCAGCAGCGATGAAAACAAGGTAGAAGAGCTTTGGTGAGACAAAACGGGCTCAATTTCCGGGCCAGGCCAGTCACTCCACCTCCGAACCCCATCTCACTATGCGGAAAGTGAAGCTACTTCTACCCACTGCGGGGACTGTGTCTTCTACCCGCCAGGAACTCAAACAAGCGCCGAGGGCGGTGACCGCGAGCGTGCAGACGCGGAACCTGAACCTGCACCAGGCTCCTCCCAGCGCGCTCTGCAGGTCCCCAGCAGCCCCTGCAAACGCACTCCGCGCTGCGCTCGAGGCTGGCGCTGGCCGCGAGGGCAAGGTCGGGCCTCCGACCAGGAGGAAGGGAGGGAGCCACCCGCCCACCCACACTGCCCGTGCCGCCCGCCGCAGGGCCCCGGCCCGGCCCCGCGGACCTGCTGGGCGAGGAGCTGCCGCCTCAACTTCTGCCGCTCCCTGATCTCCTGCAGGCGACTGTCCATGTCCCAGCTGTCCGCAGCACCCGGCACTCGTCACTCGCGAACGCGGCTCCGCCCAGCCCGCCTCCCCAGTCCGCGGGACGCGACGTTCGCTCGGAGCTCCGCTCAGCTAGCTAGAGGTCCCGGTCCTCGCCTCAGGACTGACTTCCGGCACGGCCCGCCCTCGCTGGGCCCTGCCGGAAGTCCCGCCTCCAGAACGCCGCGATTGGACTCCTCCGCTTGGCCAATGAGAGACGCCGCGCTCCGGAAGATGCTGTGGACCCGCGGTGACGCGCTCCCCTCCGGCTTGGCGCCGGCTGCTTTGCTGGGTCCTCGGTGGTTTTGACGTGCCGGTTCCCTTTTTCGTTAACTACCGGTTTGAGGTCTTCAACGTTGCTAGCGCCCGGCGTTTCCACAGCGCACACTCAAGATGTCTGGGTGCATGGCGTACTCGCTCGTGCGGCCTGCGCTGCGAGCCTCCAGCTCGCCCTCCGCCGGACGCCAGGAGTGGGGCCCGGGTCTGGCGGGCCCTCGGCCTCCGCCCCTGGGGCCTCGGCGGGGCCCTCGGCCTCCTCTCCCGGGGATTCGGCGGGGCCCGGGGTCGGGAGGACTCTCGGCCTCCTCTCCTGGGGACTCGGTGGGGCCCGGGGTCGGGAGCGCCCTCAGCCTCTTCTCCTGGGGACTCGGCGGGGCCCTCGGCCTCCTCTCCTGGGGACTCGGCGGGGCCCGGGGTCGGGAGCTCCCTCAGCCTCCTCTCCTGAGGACTTGGCGGGGCCCGGGGTCGGGAGGACTGTCGGCTTCCTCTCCCGGGGACTCAGCGAGGCCCGGGGTCGGGAGCGCCCTCAGCCTCCTCTCCTGGGGATTCGGCGGGGCCCGGGGTCGGGAGGACTGTCGGCCTCCTCTCCCGGGGACTCGGCGAGAGCCCGGGTCGGGAGCACCCTCGCCTCCTCTCCTGGGGACTCGGCGGGGCCCGGGGTCGGGAGCGCCCTCAGCCTCCTGTCCTGGGGACTCGGCCGGGCCCGGGGTCGGGCGGGCCCCTCGGCCTCCTCTCCTGGAGCAGGCAGGGTTAGGCCTGCAGTGGGGAGAAGGGAAAGAATAAGCAGCCCATGGTGCACAGACTCGTAAGCCTCTTACGTATTTTTCAAGTGTCATGAAAGGCCTAAAAAATTGCTTGAGAAATGCCAGCATTATTTGGAAAACATGAACTTAAAGGTGCTGTGCGCTAAGACATTGAACATGTATGCTGAAGCATTTTTTCCCCATAGAGATTTATTTAGGAAGTTGACACACACAGAATGCAGGCTATTCCCAGAAGGAGCAGCCCCTCAGCTGGGCTCCAGTATTTATAGAGGGACCGTAGTTAGGGGCCGGACTGGAGGTGGAGCCAGGATGGAGCCTGGGGGCATTTCCCTGTTCTGGAAGGATGTGGGCCAGAGCTTGTCACTCCAGAGTCACTACTCTTCCTGAGAGCTTTCTGCATTTCAGTGGTTCATGGGTGTTTCCTTTGAGATGCAGTATATCTCTTTACCTAAATCTATATCTCATCACCTTCACAGCTTAAAGTTTGGTGAGGGGTGAAGATCTGACTTACATGGCTGCTTCAGGCTGGCACAGGGCAATGACCTTGTCTGGTCAGGGATTAGTAGCCCCATCCTGACTGACCTACAGGAGATGGCTGCAGGAATGGGTTAGAATCCTTACACTGCGCGGTGGCTCACGCTTGTAATCCCAGCACTTAGGGAGGCTGAGACAGGAGAATCGTGAGTTCAAAGCCAGCCTCAGCAATGGCGAGGCACTAAGCAACTCAGTGAGACCCTGTCTCTACATAAAACACAAAATAGGACTGGGAATGTGGCTCAGTGGTTGAGTGCCCCTGAGTTCAATCTCCAGTACCAAAAAAAAAAAAAAAGAATCCTTACACTGCCATACTCTTTAATATGAAATTATGCTCTGGAAGAGACAATGCCACCGAGAGATGTTATGGGAGAAAAGATGTCTCCAGGCTGGGCATGGTGGCGCATTCCTGTAATCCTAGCACTTTGGGAGGCTGAGACAGGAGAATCATGAGTTCAAAGCCAGCCTCAGCAACAGTGAGGTGCTAAGCAACTCAGCGAGACCCTGTCTCTGCATAAAATAGGGCTGGGGATGTGGCTCAGTGGTCGAGTACTCCTGAGTTCAATCCCTGGTACCAAAAAAAAAGATATCTCCAGAGAAGGGTCTGAGGTGTTTCCAGTGGGGGGAAGGGGGACGACCAGGGAGGGTTCTTAGCATAGGTAATATGAAAGAATCTCAGTGGGCACCATAGGCAGCATAGTCAGAGGTTTATTTAGGAAGTAGGTATTTATTCAAGGGAAAACCCAGGCTATCCTGAGAAAGGCTAAAGTGCTTTTGTTGGGGTGGGAGGTAACCAGGGATTGAACCCAGAAACACTTAACCACTGAGCCACATCCCCAGCCCTTTTTATTTAGAGACAGTGTCTCAGTGAGTTGCTTAGGGCCTCTCTAAGTTGCTGAGGCTGGTCTTGAACTTGCAGTCCTCCTGCAGCAGCCTTCTGAGCCACTGGGATTGCAGGCATGCACTACTGTGCCCGGCTTTAAAGTGTTTCTTTACAAAGAAGTTGTGTTAGTATCTGCCAGTCATCTAAGTTAAATACTGATTTGAACTATTTACCAATGATGGGAGTAGGCATTTGTTCAGGTATTTATTGATACTGAGAATTTACACAGACCCTAGAGAATATGAAATCTATTGAAGATTAAAGACCAAATAGCTCAGTTTTTCTTTATAGTGTTTACTGTCTAATGGAGAATCCTACCTGAGGTGCTGCATGGGTACTCACTTGTGGGCTACGCTGTGTGGTCACCTACATCTGCTGAGGAGGTGGTGGGGTCAGGAGTCTCCAACTGCATTTTGCAGCTACCCTTGTCATTTGGCCCCCAGGAATAGTCTTCCCAGAGAACCCAGGAACTCTGAAGGCAGAACAAGGGAAAGCTGTAGTTCCTAATTTCTCTTATGCTTCTGGAATCCAGTGAAATGGCTCTCTGTCTTGGAGAATCCAGAGCCAGTTAGAACAGCCCCTCTCCCTTCTTGCATGGCACCCCAGCAATAACTGTTTGAGCTCTGGTAATACAACCCAGACACCAGCAGTAGGATTTGTAACCACTCCCCTATGAAGGAGTTTTTGTTATAATCGCAGCTTCCACTTTTGCTCTTCAACACCTGTATAAATATTTCCCTGTAGTAGATTACTTCTGTTTAAAGTAACTTGAATCATTTGTTTTCCTGTTTGGGACCTGGACTGATACAGATGCTGATATGTAGTACCTTATAGTATATACAAAGCTGTTGGAATCCATCAGAGGATTATTGCAATTTTTACAAGAGGGGATGTGACTCTAAACCAACATATTTTATTTTTTTTATTTTTAATTTTTTTTTAGTTATAGATGGACACAATGTCTTTATTTTATTGCTTTGTATGTGGTGCTGAGGATCGAACCCAGGGCCTCACGCATGCGAGGCAAGCGCTTTACCACTGAGCTACAATCCCAGCCCCCTAAACCAACATATTTTAAAACAACCCATATCTGGGTTCAGACGGATGCAATATCAACGCTTGGCATTTTGTACACCACTCTGTTGCTCTTTCTAGCCTCTTTCTGTTCTTTATGTGCCAGGACTTATAGACATATTTAAGTTTGGGGGTTTCCCCCAAAAAACATACCATTTTTCTTGTACTTTTTTATTTACAATTGGGTAAGAGAAAATTCTCCTGGAAATAAGGTCTCTTGTGTTTGAATCTGGAATATCCCCCAAAAGCTTCTGTGTTGAAAACTTGGCCCGCAGGGCGGCAGGGCCAGAGGTGGGTTTTTAGGAAAGGATTGATCATGAGTGCTCTGGCCTCATGAGTAGATTCAAGGGTAGGACCTAGCTAGAGGAAGTAGGTCTCTGGAGGTGTGTCCTGGAAGGGCTTATCTTCTACCTGCACTCTTGCTGGCTACCCCTCCCCTCCCCTCTCCTCTCCTTTCCTTCCAGGCTGCCATGAGCTGAGCAACTTCCCTCTGCCATGCCCTTCGCCCTGGTGGTTTGCCTCAGGTCAGGCCCAGAGAAAGAGAGGAGGCCAGCCATGGACTGAATCATTTAAAACCATGAGCCCAAAAAAGTTTTCTTTCTCTGAGTTTTTCTTGACAGGTATCTTGGTCATAGCAATGAAAAACCACTACCACAGGGTCCAAAATAACTTTAAAAAATATAACACTTCATAAGCAGAATTATCAAGAAAGTACATAAAATGAAATGAGTGTTGGAACCTGCTGATGACATCTGTTTCCCTAAAGCCTTGTAGAGAATGGACATGCAATAGATGCTGATTCATGAACTTCAGACATGCAATAGATGCTTGTCGGTGAAACTGGGACTCTTAGCAGATGCCTATCCATGAACCTTTTGATTGAGGTCACATGTGCTGCTGCCCTGAGGCTTGTTGGAAAGAGATGGTAGCTCTGCTCAAGAGGACTGGGAGGAAGCCATAATCCTTGACGTCATCCTTGGAGCCTCACCTGTAGTCATCAGGTACAGAAGGTGTTCTAGCCTGTTCATTTATGGTGCATAGCAGGACAGCAGCCAAGGTCTGGAACCTCACCTGTGGTCATTAGGTGCAGAAGGTGTTCTGGCCTGTGCATTTATTGTGCATAGCAGGCCAGCAGCCAAGGTCTGGAGCCTCACCTGTGGTCATTAGATGTAGAAGGTGTTCTGGCCTCTGCATTTATTGTGCATAGCAGGACAGTAGTCCAGGTCTGGAGCACTGCATTTAGAAAGTCTCATGTGTTACCCAAGTGCTGTATGAGATACTGGTGAAGGCCGTTTTTCTCATCACTTAATATAATTATTAAGGATATTTGATTGCATATAAATATTCATAAAGCTTGGCCTGCTGGAATATAAAGTGAGAAGAAATATTTTTTACAGCCTATATGTTTATCAGATGGAAATATGTGATTAATAAGTATAATATATTTTGAAGATTTGTATAAAACATTTTTATTGTACTTTCAAAATGACCAAAACTAGAAGAAAAGTAAAAAATGGCAGGACAAAAAGAATAACACAAAAACCATATAAGACTTAAGGTTTTGTCAATATCGTGTCTTTTATGCTAATTATTTAGTCTCTGAGGCCAGAATAACTTTCAGAGGTAAATAAACTCCAACAAGTTTCTTTTCATTGGTTCTAGGTGCATTGCAATTGTTTTAAAAAATGTCACTCCATTTTTTAATCATGTAAACTATAAAGTGAGGAAAAATGAAGCTTTAAAAATACTTAGACAAAAGGCATATGAAATACTTTCTATGAAAGTTTCTATTATCTATGTACAGTTCCTGAAATATATCCTGTATAAACACTATTTTAGAAACAGTAATAATGGCAACTATCTTAATCTGTGGGAGTAATGATATAGTAAAATATTCCCTTAAAATGAAAATAATTTAAAACTATCTCTTCTATATTTATTTTCTCTGACAGGTCAGTACACTACTTTGAATGTGCCCCCCAAAAAGCACATGTGGAAACTTTTTTTTTTTTGGTACTGGAGATTGAACTCAGGAGTACTCTACCACTGAGCCACATCCCCAGCCCTATTTTGTGTTTTATGTGGAGACAGGGTCTCACTGAGTTGCTTAGCGCCTCGCCCTTGCTGAGGCTGGCTTTGAACTCGCTATTCTCCTGTCTCAGGCTCCCTAAGTACTGGGATTACAGGCTTGCACCATCGCGCCTGGCACATGTGGAAACTTAATCCCCTGTGTGAACGTGTTGGGGGTGGGCCTGTGCCAGATGATGGGGTGGGGGCTTTAGTCTCACAAATGAGCTATTATAAAGGTAGATTCATCGTAAAGGGACAATTCTGCCCCCTTCTCTTTGTTTTTTTCTTTCTCACTCTCCCTTTCCTTCCACTTCTCCCTCTTTTCTTCCAAGGGTTGGCAAGCAAAGAGGCCCTTTCCAGAAGCCAGCCCTTGACCTTGCACATCCAGCCTGCAGAACTGTGAGCCGATAAGTTTACATTTGTTATGAATTACTCAATCTGTGGTATTCTGTTAAAGTAACACAAAATGGACTAAGATATTGTATCTCTGTGCATTGCAGAGAAGATTGAATTAAAAACCCATCAATGTTAGTAAAGAGCTATATATACATATAAACTACATGTAGGGATCTCTTTAAGAAAGATATACTTACATAAGAAAGGAAAGGAAATGATGCGTGAAAATAATGCTTTTTGGGGGGTTAGTCTGTGCTGTTTTAAGAATATGAAATTCTGCAGTTAGCTTATTTAAATTAGACTTAACACCTTTTTAAAAGTAGTTTTTGCAATTTAATTATTAATTTGAACTTAAATGTTTCGTCCCTTAACAAAGCTATATTTGAAAGTGCATTCTGTGATGAATCAGGATCCGTTCTTAGAATATACAAAGTACTAGTGAACTTTGAAATATTAAAAAGTATTTATTAGTATAAAGAAAGCAATCCTCTAGAGCTTTGGATCAGATGAATAGAATACTTTAAAAAAATTAACTTTATACCAAACTGCCATAAAATTTGATTTAGTTATATACAATCTTTACAACACAAACCGTATTATTGCAGCCAATGCAAAAATACTGTAATTTTTACCCCAAATAAATTTTTTAAAATTTTTTTTAGACATTGATAGGCCATTATTTTATTTATTTATTTATATGTGGTGCTGAGAATCGAACCCAGTGCCTCACACATGCTAGGCAAGTGCTCTGCCACTGAGCCACAACCCCAGCCCCCCAAATAATTTAATTTCAAGTGAATGTGAAAGGCAATTCATGTACATGTTCCCAAAAGAAAGATATCGAAGCCATATCAAGACTGCCATGCTAAACCTATTTCTTTTTTTTAATACTTTATTTTTATTCATTTATTATTTTTATGTGGTGCTGAGGATCGAACCCAGTGCCTCACCCATGCTAGCGGGGTGCTCTACCGCTGAGCCACAACCCAGCCCCTAAACCTATTTTTTTTTTTTTAAAGATTTTTTTTTTTTTTTTTATTTGTAGATGAACACAATGTCTTTATTTTATTGCTTTTGTATGTGGTGCTGAGGATCGAACCCAGGGCCTCACGCATGCAAGGCAAGCGCTCTACCGCTGAGCTACAATCCCAGCCCCCCTAAACCTATTTTTGATCAAGAGCAGGTGCATCCGCAGAAGTCCCCGCCTCTCCTGCCGGCTCTCCAGCGCTGCTCTGGACATGCGCATGGGGGACTTTGAAGCAGTGCAGAATTGGTGCTCCGGGGCCAGACATTCATTACCATTACCCAGAATTCCCTCTGATTGAAATTAGCTGCACTGCTTTTTCTCTCATGCATTCGTGGTGAAAATACACAATAAATCAAAGCACGTTGATTCTGGTGAAATTCAGAGGAGAAAATGGACATTTTCTCATCTGTGATAGGAACTGGATTCCAACTGGACTTTCCAGGTGTCATTGTTTCACTGTTGTTCTGAGTCTGAACCTCGTAGACAACAGGCCCAAACACAGTTTGGTGTCTGTGGTACTTTATTCAGGAGCAGTGGGACCTGTACCATGAAGAAGACTCTGCCATGCCCTGTCTAGGTCTGGGCTGGCTGCTGCTGGGACCCCAGTATGCATCTAGGGAGAAGGGCACGTGTCATGCACGCACACACGTGCTGGGGTGTGCAGGAAAGTCCCCTTGGTGTTTAGAATGCTGAACAAGTGGGAAGTCGATTGAGTTCTCAGCTACGCCACCTGGGGGCAGGTTCTACCCTGCTCTGGATGAAATGCGAGCAGCCTCCCTGCTTTTCTGGTCATTCTCGAATGTTATGACAGTTCCATGGGGTCTAAGCTTGAGTTTCCACTTAGGGATTGAAAAATGGATAACTCCCATGCTGGCCCTAGAGTTCAAGCTTCTTTCCTTGCCATCTCTAGGCCAGTTGCCTCCTGAAGGGAGGTGCTCAGTCCCACCTGGTCTTGCAGTGTGAGGGCCCTTGCAAAGCCGAGGGTCTTGTGGAAGTAGCCTAGGATCGGTTCTAACTGAACTGATGCTGCCTTCCTGACCTAACATTAGAACTTTCTGGACTTGGCAGAGGTTCAGAATCTGCTCTTTTCATGAGCATTCCCAAGGGTTCTCCCGTGATCCTCTGCTCATCTGTGGGCTCCTGTGAAAAGAGCTATTGCATCTCCACTCCGGCTTGTCTTTAATTTGCTTGGTTTTCTGCAAGGACTATTCACTAATTCTTCCTGGCCATCCTTTTGAGCAAAGCCCAGGAAGGCACAATGCTGATACTCTGTAGTTGAGAGGCTCGCTCTGGTTCATGGGAAAACCACATTGTTTGCCTGGCAGTCTGGAAACAATATTTTACTGCTGAAATTCAGGAAAACCAGAAATCCTATTACGGAGCAGCCACTCTAAACACCCTCATTACCCCCTCGTGTCTGTGCCTCTAAGCAGCCAGCAGCCACCTGGTGCTTTTGGTTCTCCAGTGAGAAGCACACACTTCTGGGCACCCCAGACCTTGCAGTGTCTGCGTGTTCTCCCTGAAGTTGCCCCTCTCCGCTGAGGGTGAAGAGGGGTCACCTCCCACTGCCCTCCTCTAGGGGAAGGGTGATGCGAGAGTGACAGAGTGATCTCCAAGTCATATGAGTCTATGCCTGTCATACCTGAGGTGGGTGGAGTGCCTTCTACCCTTGCAACCAGCTCAGCTTCCTGGAGGAGCCCCACCAGGGCTGGATGCTTGCTGGGAAGTCACACTTCCTTACTTAAGGTCCTACAACTCAACTCTTTTTTTTTTTTTTTTTTGGTGCTCAGGGGCACTCGACCACTGAGCCACATCCCCAGCCCTATTTTGTGTTTTATGTAGAGATAGGGTCTCACTGAGTTGGTTAGCGCTGCACCTCGCCATTGCTGAGGCTGGCTTTGAACTCGCAATTCTCCTGTCTCAGCCTCCCAGAGTGCTACAACTCAACTCTTGCACAACAAATCCTGTGGTGCATTTGTGTGAGATACATTACATATATAGATAAATTTAAAGATAATCATAGGTTTCCATACAGTTCTAGTGAATAATACAGAGATCTCATATCCCCGTTACGCTGTCTCCCTGGTGATGACATCTCGAAAAGCTACAGAACCAAGGCCACTATAGGATGTTGAGATTGACTGCAGGGTCTCCCTGCTGCACCTCTGCCACCAAGCCCACTGTCTACTTGCTTAGCCCAGCACCTGTGGTTGCTATGTCCAGAGTGTTTATTAGTGGAGTAACACAGTACAGGATCTTTTCCACTCAGCGGGGCTCAGAACTGTTCAGTGGTCGTATGTACCAGTGGTCCGTTTACTTCAGTGTGGCTTTGCCCTAGTTCACTTACCATCCACCTGAGGAGGGGCGTACTGTGATGTTATGAACAACACTGCTGTCACCCTTCATGTGCAGGTTTCTGTGCTGTCTTCGTTCTCTAGACTGATGGCTGGAGAGCAAGTGCTTGGCCACTTGATAGTAGGGTGTGTCATTTTTAAAGAAACTGCCAGCCTGTTTTCCATACATCATTTGGCATGCTCACCAGCAGTGCAGGAGCCACCTGGTTGCTCCACAGCCTTGCCTGCCTCTGGTCTCGTCTCCATTTTCATCTGCCCCTTCTGATGCGCCAGTGGATCGCGCTGTGGTTCTGACTTGCACTTTCCTGGTGGAAAACCTGGATATGCATCATTTCACAGGCGCAGTTGCCATCTGTGCATCTCAGTGACATGTCTCTCCATTGCCCATGTACTCACGGGATTGTGTGGATTTTCTTACTGTTAAGTTTTGAGGTCTTTTGTTTTTGTATTGTTTATAGTTAGGGTTAGGTTTATTTGCAAGTAACAGGCCCAAATTCCATTGGTGTACACACATGAGACTTATTTTCCCACATTAAAACAAAAAACCAAACCCTGGGATAGGCAGCTCAGGTTGAACGGGGTTGAGATATCCAGAGGTGCACACTTCTTTCTCTTCTGCTGTGCTGTTTCCTTGTTCAGATAACCTTTAGTCTCCTGATGGGTGTCAGAGCTCCAGACATTGCATCTCATTCTAGCCAGCAAGAAGAAGGAAAGAGTACAGAAGGTGGTCCCTCCCTTTATGGACCATTCAGAAGTCTCACAGCCTGTCTTCTTGCTTCTCAATGGATGGAGAAGTGATGGAAGACGACTGTGAATGTGATTCCTTTTTCTGCCATTCATGCTTTGCAGGTGCAGTTAAGTCCTGTCCACTTTCTCTCCCTCTTCCTCCTTTTCTTCCTTCCTCCCAATGCAAACCTATTACGTATTCACTATGAAAGATTTTAAAGGGTTCAGAAATGTAAACATAGAGAATGGAAGCTCCCCATACTTAGATCTTCCTTGGTGAATGATTTGGTATGCTTTCCTCTATTGTCCTGTGGATTTTTTGGAGCATGTTTAATCACCATGATGTACTCCCTTTAGACTCACAGGTCTGTGTGTGGTAGATGTAGCTCTGATGCAGCTGTTGCCACTGCCCAGACGTGAAGTGCGCGCCTGCCCAGGCCTGGTCTCGGGCTGGACCGGGCTCTTCTCACACTGTCTCCCAGTCACGGCTGTCTCTTTGTCCTCTCCGTAGTCTTTCACAAAGGGAGAGTTTTGGTAGGACGACTCCAAGCTAATCTGAACAGGTCTTTGCAGTTGGATTCTTGCCCTATGGAAAGCTGCAATAGGAGCTTACCTCACCACAATGCTATGGAAAACAGTTCTATTTATTCCAAGTAGTACATGATTTCTGTGTCTATTCTGGTGTGGAATAGCACATTTGTACTTGCTTCTATCAAAAGACTTTGTGCCACAAAGGAAGGTCATGCTTGGAGATACTAGAGGGATTACATGTCAGATTAATTTTTGGTATTGTGCTGCAATTAAATCCAAAGGTAAACTTAGAATTTAGCTAAGCTGAAAAATTGTCTTGAATCAATTGCATTTTTAGAACATGGCTCAGATCTCTCAAGATAGCCTCACAACTTCAGTAGGGAATCAGTGAAGTATAACTTACACATAAGTGCGCCAAGCTTCCAAGCATGCACAGACGATTGCATAGAGAAGCATCAGGTGTGTGTGGTGGTATAAACAGGCATCGCATGCATAGTCCTTATTTTTAAACGGGAGCTTCCTGATATCACAGGCATTCCTTCACCGAGGACTCTGTGGGATGCAATGACAAAAAAAAAAAAGAAAAAACGGAACTGGAGAAAGGGTGGCCAGCACACCCCAGATGCAGCTGATTCCCACTCTCCATGTTCCTCAAAGAAACTGGCTCACAGGATACAGTTTGGTAAGAGTCACCATGCAGTTTTCAGAAGGAATAAAGTCACAAGAGCCTTATGGTTATCTTAGGATAGCTAGCAATAACATTCTATTAGTATCAGTAAAATCAATTTATTTCATTTGTAAAATAAGCTCTTCTGGGGTCATCAGAATCAACTACTTTGTGACTTTGATTGTGTCATCTAGCCAGTTTCTATCACAGATTCCTCAACTGCAGTTTAAAAGGAATGAAATGATTCAGAAATTCTTAGCACTTTGGTGAGGATTCTGCTATTCCCTTTGCAATGAAGGATCTTAAAGATCTCAATCTGTGTCTATCTGGATTGTATAAATCATTTACAATATTATAAATTAAAATTGAGGAAAAAATGGGATTTAATAGCCAGTGTAGTGGTGCACACTTGTAATCCTAGTAACTTGAGAGGCTGAATAGGAGGGTCACCAGCCTGTGCAGCTAGGGTTGTGGCTGAGTGGTAGAGTGTTTGCCTAGCATGTGTGAGGCTCTGGGTTCAATTCTTAGCACCACATGTAAATAAAATACAGGTCCATTGACAATGAAAAAATATTTTTTAAAAAAGAGCAGCCCAGGCAACTTAATGAGACTCTGCCTCAAAATGAAAAAGGGCTGGGGTCCTCATCCATCCATACTACTATGTTTATTCAAAATGGCTGGAATGACATTCTCCCTCATATGAGTAAAGTCTAGTTGCCAGTCGCTAGCAGGTAAATGACCTCGCATTTGGTGGGTTGGGAATGGTCCCGGGCGAAGGGGTGTGTTAGGGTTAGTTTTTTTTGCAAATAACACAGGATTGGATCAGAGCTTGTAAATATTGAATGTCCTCTGGTGTGAGGGAAAAGAAAGAGGAAAGAAAAAGTTTAAGTGTTTGAGGGCTTGTGTGGAAGATGGAATGAAAGTAGGAAATGAGATCTCTGAGGGCAGGTTGCTTAGTTTTTTCCTCGGGCTGCACCAGGAGGATCATTTTATTTGAATGTTGATTAAATGGAATGAGAGCTGCCTTTCGGGCTGCTGCATCTGCCTTGTTATTCCCCGCTGTTATGAGAGAAACGTCAGTTTGGTGTGCCTTACAATGAATTATTCCAACCCCCTTGGGCAATACTGTGATAAGACCCGCATTAACAATAGCAGTGCCTTTGGTATTGAGTAGGCCACACTCCCTCCAGATGGCAGAATGGGAGATAATGATATGATATACATATTTGGAATCAAGGTACAAATTTAAAGTGGAGTCAGCTGCGAGAGTGAGTCTGCCTGTTGGTTAGTGGTGTTAGGGGGGAGGGGAGCGGCCTCAATAACCTCTGAATGGGAGACAATAGCGTATCCAGCATGGCGCTGGCCATCTGTGACAAAGGAACTGCCATCCGAGAACCACGTGTATGATGCCCCAGGTAAGGGACCTTCTGTGATGTGGGAAGGACAAGGAAGAAGGGAAGAAAGACGCTCAAGGCAATGTGTGAAGGAGGGCCTTTAGTCCTGAGGAGAAGAGTAGCAGGGTTAAGGGAAGAGCAAGGCAGGAAGGAAACAGAAGTATCCTCCAGGAACGAAACTAGGAGAGATAGAACCCGACAAGGCGGGAGGGTTTTTAAGCCGTTATATGTGAGTAATTCTTTGAGATGATGTGGAGACAGGATAACTGTGGAGGCTCCAAAAGTGAGTTTTTTTGCTTCCAATAGGAGGAGATGGGCTGCTGCTAGAGCTCTCAGGCAGGGCGCCCAGCCTTGAAAGGTAGAGTCAAAGCACTTTGAGAGATAAGCGACTGGAGGGAAATAAGGGCCTTTATCCTGCCCTAAAACTCCTAATGCTAGGCCTTTGTCTTCATGGAGATATAATTTAAAAACCTGATTCAAGTTAGGGAGGTGGAGGGCGGGGGGGCCTCAAGAAGTGCCTTTTGTAGGGCATGAAAGAAGCAAGCTATGGAGGAGGGTAAAAGCTCATTTGAATTTCCCTTTGCTATGTCATATAAGGGCCGGGCTAAGAGAGAAAAGTTGAGGATCCAAGTTCTAAAGTAACCCACAAGGCCTAGGAAAGAAAGGATCTCCTCTTTGGAGCTAGGTATGCGAATCTCTCAGATAAGGCGTTTTCTGTCACAGGTGATAGCCTTTGAACCGTGGGAGATTTTTACTCCCAAGTATGTGACCTGAAGTTTGCATAATTGGGCCTTTTTCCTGGTGGCTCGATAACCCTTAGAAGCTAAGAAGTTCAGAAGCGCGACAGTGTCACAGAGAGAGGTTTGGAGGGAGGGACTACACAAGAGTATATCATCTACATATTGAAGGAGTGTAGAATTAGGAAGATGGAGATGTTGGAGGTCAGTTGATGATGCTTGGCCAAATAAATGGGGGCTGTCTCAAAATCCCTGGGGAAGGACTGTCCATGTCAGCTGGGTGGTCTGTTGGGTTATTGGGTCAGTCCAGGTAAAGGCAAAGAGGTCCTGCGAGTCGGGATGGAGGGGGATAGTGAAGAATGCATCTTTAAGATCAATTACCGAGAAATGAGTTGACCTGAAGGGAATGAGGGAAAGGATGGTATAGGGGTTAGGAACCACTGGGTAAGTTGGGAGAACCGCAGAATTAATGAGGCGTAAGTCTTGTATGAGGCGGAAGGAACCATCACGTTTCTTTACAGCTAAAATAGGAGTATTATAAGGAGAGGCAGCGGGGCAGAGAAGCCCCTTTTTAAGGAGGGCTGAGATAATAGGGAGGAATCCTAGGAGGCTGGATTTAGGAAGAGGATATTGGGACTGATTTGAGAAAGTTTGGGGATACTTAAGGCAGATGTGGACAGGCTCGCAATGCGCCAGTGAGGGAGTTGAGACATCCCAGATAGCCGGGTCAATTTGAAAATTAAGGGTCCGGAGGACGGAATCAGAGTAGCATTCCTGGGTATGGGAGTTATCTATTGCCAGCGCCCGCGCCAGCACAAAGGGAAACCGAGTCCGGCGAGGGAGCCGCGGATGAAAAATCACTCACACATACACACACAGAACAAGGCAGGAGACTTCAGAGACTCTTTTTTAGACTCTTGTTTATTTAGCTCACACACACTCACAGGGCAAGGGAGTTCCTCCAAACTCCTCCAGACCTCTCAGACTTCTCCTAGACTTCTCCTAGCCTCTCCCTAGACTCCTCCTTGACTTCACCTAGCCTCTCCCTAGCCTCCCTTATTGAGCTCAGGTCCCTCTTTATATATGCTAAGAGGCCCTTTGTCCTCCAAGCGCTACAGGGTGCACAGGGTGTGACTATTCCATTAGCACCTAGCTGCTATTTACAGGAATGTGGCTATTGTTACATTATGGAACTATGGTGGCCAAAAGCTCATGATTAAAAAACCTAAAATAGTTGTATTATGTACTGCGAAAGCCCTCAGGCCAGCTCTCTCTCACATCTATAGTAGACAAGCT
>CM053408.1:136335-154681 GCA_028644305.1 Xerus rutilus | reverse complement strand
TTTGTCCTCCAAGCGCTACAGGGTGCACAGGGTGTGACTATTCCATTAGCACCTAGCTGCTATTTACAGGAATGTGGCTATTGTTACATTATGGAACTATGGTGGCCAAAAGCTCATGATTAAAAAACCTAAAATAGTTGTATTATGTACTGCGAAAGCCCTCAGGCCAGCTCTCTCTCACATCTATAGTAGACAAGCTATCTGTGGCCGGTGATAGGTCCAGAAGAAGGATTGTAGCCGGCAGGGGAGGGTGCAGGATAATTGTAGCCCGAAACTTGGTGAGAATATCTCTGCCAACAAGCGGAATGGGACATTGAGGCATCAATAGGAACTGATGGGTAAAAAGATGGCCTTCCAATGAACATATGAGGGGCGGAGTGATATGTGGGCATAAGGTTAGCCCTCCCACCCCGACTATGGAAGAACTAGACAGCCATACGAGTCCCCAGAATTCCCCGAGCACTGAAAATGTGGCTCCCGTGTCCAATAAGAAGGTGATAGGGTGTCCGTCAATTGAAAGGGTTACCCTGGGCTCCCGTTGCTCTATCCGAGCTGTTGGGAGGGAAGCCTGAGGGTCCTGTCAATCTGTAGTAGCCAGTCCCAGGAGGCTCGGGGTCGAGGTTGTATGGCCAGCTCTCTGGCTAGCCGGGCAATCAAAACCCCAGTGGCCCATTTGGTGACATTTTGGGCAGGGCCGGGAAGGCGGTCAGGGATTGGGACATACACAGGCCCAGTGTCCCTCAATTCCACATCGGAAGCATGGCCCAGGCGGCACCGCCTTGACAGACTTCACCTTGGGTGTCTTGTTTTGGGGGGTCTGTGGGACTCACAGGGCTTGGGCTAACATCCGATATTTTTGTTTCTTAGAGCGTTTCTCACGGTCATGATAAACCTTAAAAGCAGTAGCTAGAACTTCTGCTTGGGGAGTCAGAGGGCCTCTTTCAAGTTTTTTTTTTAGTTTCGTTCTAATGTCTGGGTAACTTTGGGAGAAAAAGTAAGTCATAAGGAGCTGTCGGCCATCAGGGGTTTTGGGATCTAGATTAGTATATTGCAATAGGGCCTTAGTTAAGTGGTCTAAAAAGGAGGGGGGGTTCTCATTTTTGTCCTGAATAATCTCTTGAAGTTTTTCATAATTAATGGCCTTTGGGGCAGCTCTGCATAGACCAGAAAGAAGACAGGTGGAAAACTGGTCCCGAGCTGCAATACCCTGATTAGTATTATAATCCCAATTTGGATCAGTTTCTGGGACCGCCTGAGCTCCAAAGGGGTGCGCAGGCGTGGTCTGATGTACCTCATCTGTGTAAGTGCGAGCCTGTTCCCATATGCGCCTGCGCTCTTCAGGGAGAAGAGTATTGGCAAGAATGGTGTAGATGTCATGGAAGGTGAGATTATAGGCCTGGAGGAGGTATTGAAATTCCTTAATATATGAGGATGGGTTGGAAGTATATGAGCCAAGTTTTTTCTATATTTGAGAGAGATCGGCAAGAGAAAAGGGAATGTGAACGCGGATGATGCCTTCAGTTCCTGCAACTTCTCTCAGAGGGGCGATTATCTCTGAGTTGTGAGAACAGGATCGGGTGATGGGGGCACTAAAAGTGGAGGCAGGTGGCTGCGATGTGGGTGTGGGAGGGGTAGGCCGTGGGGTGTGAAGTGGAGTGTCAGGAGATTGAGGGGATGGGTGGCCATGGCGGTATGAGGGGGTTCATCCGCTGGGTCAAATTCCGGAGTAGATAGAAACTTGGATGAATCTGGTTTGCAAGCTAGAAGGACATGGTAAGGCTTACAGAGAGTGCAGAGGGAGGGATTGGCTAGGAGAAGGGAGAAGGCCTGAATAAAAGGGATCTCCGCCCATTTTTTCAGTCGCTGGCAATAGTTATGTAGGTCTCTAAGGAGATTGGGATCAAGGAACCTGTGGGTGGCCAAGAGTGAGAGTTATCCAATTGGTAGGTAGGCCAATCCTGAGTGCAAAGTTTTATAAGTTTCTTTGGTTTAATATTGGGAAGAAGACCGAGAGTGGAAAGATTTTTAAGAAGGCAATGTAATGGGGAGTCTGCCGGGAGGGAAGAGTTTGATCCCATTTTATTACCTAAAAATGTCTACCAATACACCTTCGAAGGTGTCCCGACGAAGCGATTAATAGATAAGGATAAGACCAAACAGGGGAAACAGGTTGTCACTCGAATTCTCCTGGGTCTAACCTCTCCCGGAGAGGCGGAGCCTCAGATCAACCTAGCGCTAGGATTTTGGAGACTTCTCCCAGAGGAGTCGGAAAATTTGATCCGGGGCAGATGGAGGAGGACAGAGGAGGTGGGTGGAACAGGGAGGGATCAGGCTACTTCCAGCTGGCAGAATTTGAGCTAAAAGGAAAGGAGGGAGAGAGAGAAAAAGGGCCTGAGGGATGGAGAATCTAAGAAAGTGGGGTGGAGATTTTGGAAGTCCACGGTAACTGTGAAGGTCGTGGTGGGGTGTGGTCTTCCCTTTGAGACGGAGGGCTACCGGATTGTCACAGCTGGTCACCTCTGAGGCTCTGCCTGCAAAGTTGCAATCCCCTTGAAAGGGAAACTCACCAAATAAAGTTCCTGGTGGGCGCAGACAGGTGGCAATCGAAAGAATGAGCAAAGGCTGCGAGGTGCGGTCGGCGGTTCAGGATGGGGGTCTCAATAGAGAGTGTCCCCCATCCAAGTCACCGGCACCAAATGTTAGGGCATCAGCCAGACATACACAACACCTCAGGCAGCCAGGAGATCCTTCATGGGGAGGGGGGGGCGCCTAGGAGGAGGAAGGAGAAAAAGGGCAGAGGGAATGTGGGACAAGGAATTTATAGGGCCCACTGCAAAAAAACGTGGCAAGCTATGGATTGGTCACTTTAAAATCAGCGCAGTGGTCTTCTTTGATGTGCTAACCTGAGCGGTTAGCCTTTTTGTTTTTTCCGGGTGGAAGATTCTGGAGAGGAACCGCCTGGGGCAGGAGCTGCCTTGGGCTTTTAGGGAAGGGATGTTAAAACTAAGAACAAAAAGGCTGCTTTTTACCTTACAGGTGGGAACCCTGAGGATTCTGGTGGTGAACTGCAGAGCAAGGCTTTAAGCAAGGCCTCATTTTGGGACCCATTTTCCTGGTGGAAAATGAGCCACTGAATAAAGAAAGGGACTGGGTTTTTATAGGTTTATGTTGAGGGGTGGCATAGTGGAGATGTGCCAGTTCTCTTGGGCACTTAGGAATTTGGGGCTAGTTCCATAAATCAATGAAGTGGTCAGTTTTAGTGGTCAGGGATTCGGGCTCAGGGGTCAGGGTCCTGCGAGCTGCAGACCGAGTGTCTCCAGCCTGGAGGAGCACTCTTCCCTTATCTGCAATTAGTCTTAGGGAAACATTCATCAGGGGAGAGAGGGGTGTTAGCATAGAGCTATTTGCCTCTTCCCTCAAGCTACCCTGTTTTCAATTCTCATTATCTATTATTCCTGACTCTGAAAGGAAGAAATGAATTGGGCTACGAAGTCTCTGGCTTCTTCGAGCTGAGAGGGGGCATTGTGGAGCAAAGACCTTCCTTTCAGAGCCCTGGAATTTAGGTTTGGGGCAGACAGGACAGGGGGTGTGTGTGGGAGGGAGTCCTGGCGTCGTCCAGTTCCCCCGCTATGTAGACTCCTTCAAGTGGAGAGCCGAGGGGTGGGAGAAGGGATGTTCCAAGGTGTTTTCAGGTGGTTGCAGCTGAGCTGATCACCTTAGTAAAAGACTACAAGACTAAAATTAGAGAGAGAATAACAAAAATTATGACACCATGTAAAGATTAATTTGTGAGGGGGTAATTTCGGCACATGGCATAACTAAAAGTTCTGTTAATCAAAACTTTTGTTAAAGCCTAAGGCCTAATCAGATTTGAGGTGTTTATCCCATGAGTTCATGAATTATATTTTCCTGGTTGTTTGATCTCATCCCGCTTGGCAGATTACACAAAATAAGAACATGGATACAATTAATAATATAGTTGATGCTAGTGGCCCAACTATGGGAGTAAAACATACTTAAAAGGGTTGAGGGAAGAAATTCCTTCCACTAAACTGTCCCAAATTTCTTTTTTTTTTTTTTTTTTTTTTTTTTATTTAAATGCATTTCAAGTCATAGTACATACCCAGATCTCTGTTTTTCCATTTCTCTGATTGCAAACCAAATAAAGTCATCCCATTAGAGTCTTCATAGATGTGCCAGGGGTAGTAAAGACCATCTCAAATACCAAATTTCTTTATTATTTATAGTGAGTGGGCATTAACTGTGGCCAAGACCTGAGACTATAATTTTAATATATCCAAAGAAGTATTATGAAAAGGGTCAGGTCCCATGAGGTGATTATGTCGCTTTGGTGGTTTGAATGCCTTAACAACTCTGGCATAAATGTCATTGAGGGGATTCCCTGCCATGGTTTTTTAGTCTTACAGGGAGCCAGGTGGCTACTGGCCTTTTAAGAATCATAACAGTTTGTTTTGGGTCCTGCCATGTGATCCAGTTAACACAGTGCTGCGACTGTCGGCTTTTACATATAACATAGGGATTTAATTTACATTTTGTGAGGTAGAACTTTTAGGAGGGAAAAGATAAGGCAGATCATAGTTTTTGATTTCCATACTGTGGCTCACCATTTTTGGACTTGAAATGGCTCCTGAGTTCCTGGAGCTGTTTTACCTTGGTTTACATAAAAATAGCATTTTCATGACTGGTTTTGTAGGATGGCAGATGCCAGGGAGTCTAACTGATTTCATAATGTCAGCACCCAATCAGTGATCTGTTGTGTATCTACAATAACCTGTGCTGACCATTTTTGTAGTAAATAGAGGTTTCTAATCCTGCTGCTTTTGTATTAATCCTGGTGGATATCTTCAGTCCTATAAGGGAATAGTTTGGGCGCTCTCGTAGTCTAGTGGGTATAGTTATTGGAATGGATAGGCTTTAGTTGTGAGGTTAACTATTAGTTTGAGGGGTCGGGAAGATTAAAGTATAGAGGCCAATTTATAAGTCTTACAAATAAAAACCTTAGAAAGTTGGGGCATTGGGGATGTGGGGCTGACATCTACTTAGAAGAATTATTCCTACTTTTTGAAAATGCCCAGGTATGGCTGTATTTCGGTTATAACTGTTTTGCTAGGTGTTTAAGATGAAGCATGTCAAACTGACTTTTGTTTTCACCTATTGTTAAGAGTCACCTTTTGGTCTCCTGCCTAAATAATAATACTGAATATTGTTTCTGTGGGAAAATGTGTTGACATCCAAGTATGTATTTGCAAACAAATTTTAAAAAATAATTTGCTTATTAGTAAAAGACCTAGTAAATTGTATTTACTTACCATTATTTCATAATCCACATGTTGCCAAAATAATACTTTGCTTAGGTATATAATTTTTCATTAGCTCAAATCTGAATACTTTCTAGGAGACAAGTGTGTGAGTGTGTGTGGGCTCACGTGTGGGTGAGACATGGGAGATGTCCCGTGGGACCTGGGCACTGGAATATTAGGCTGATACTTAAATCATGTTGGTCTCCAAAATGAAATAACCCATGAGTGAGGGTCCTGAGCAAGCTCTGTGCAGTGGCTATCACCAAGGCCACCTGTTATCCTTACACTCTTTCCTTTGTAGAATTCATCACCACGTGGCCTATACTCTGTTCATATGTTCTTGTATTTATTGTGTGCAGTCCTTCACATGATTGTAGACACACGAGAGCAGGACCTCTCCTCCAGGGCAGCAGGGTACCTCTTCATCCTCTGTTCACTGCTTGATACATAGCAGGTGCCCAATGAACTTGTTTTACTTGAATGAACACATGTTGAGTGAAAGAATAGTGGAAATTCTTTGCTTTTAGATTTGGTAGAATAAAAATAAAATATCAAATTAAATAAGCCAGAGTTAAAATCTTTTAATGTCATATTTTTATTATAACCTTAAAAATTCATCATGCCAGAACTCTGGGTTCATATGTACAGGAAAAAAATAGAAAGTTCAATACCTTTCAATACCTTTATTTTATACCATATAAAATAGAGTTTGCAGCCAGGCGCAGTGGCGCAAGCCTGTAATCCCAGCACTTAGGGAGGCTGAGACAGGAGAATCGCGAGTTCAAAGCCAGCCTCAGCAATGACGAGGCACTAAGCAACTCAGTGAGACCCTGTCTCTACATAAAACACAGAATAGTGCTGGGTATGTGGCTCAGAGGTTGAGTGCCCCTGAGTTCAATCTCCAGTACAAAAAACTAAATAAATAAATAAAATAGAGTTTGCCTTTAAAAAAAATATTAAAAAGACTAAAACTTTAAACCAAGTAGCATTTCCAATGATTTTAGACTGTGGTGGTCCTGGCCTTCATGAAGAGCACAAACGTGTGTGTGCTATGCAGGGGGTGGAGGCCAGGGCCTCACACATGCTGGGCACGCTCTCCACCACTGAGCTGCACTCCAGCCCTCTTTGATTTAAAGTGGGAGGATTTTTAAGGTGGGAGAATTTTTAAGAATGTAGATTTTTAGGAATGTAGAATACTACATTCTTAAAAAGTAAATTAATCCTCCTACCTTAAAAATTACTTTTGGAAACTAATATAATTCAGACCTTCAAAAAGTGAGGATTCTCACCCATTTAGATAATTTGTTTTTAGTGTTTTGTTTATTTTAGAGCAAAAAGGCTACAAAGAAATAAGCAAGGTCAAACCTAGTCTGGCTTTATTCTCCAAAAACTTTAAGACTTCAGAGCACATTTGTCACAATGTGTAAGAGAAGTGCCCAAAGTTAAATGAGGGAATGAAATAGATTTTAAACAAATGTTTATTAAAATCCACAACTGGGTTCATTATTGGTAATTGGACCTCCAGCGCAGAGCAGTGAACCCAAATATACAACACCAGCAATAAATTTTATCTATCTATCTATCTATCTATCTATCTATCTATTTAATAGAAGAAACTGTGAGCCAGGTGCAGTGGCCAATGCCTGTGATCCCCATTCCTCAAGAGGCTAAGGCAGGAGGATTGCAAGTTCAAGACCAGCCAAAAAGAAACGACGACGAGAGAACCTTTGTGCTTGCCCTTAGCACCATTAGGGCCCCTGCTTTCTGCATACTTAGTGACCAGTTAACAGGCCAGTACCCTGCACCTTTCCAGGGTCTCCTTGTCACTCTGGCCTTCCCTTCCTGACCCCATCACCTCTGACACTCATGCCACATGCTCATACACACTTGCCTTCCACCTTGGGTTTAAGCTACAGCTGGAGTTAGCAAGCTGTTTTTATGAAAAGACCTAGCCACAATATTTCATTAGGATGGTTACAACATGCACAGAAGGCCCTATGGATACAAAGTAACTCACTTTAATCTTTCTAAAATACTACACTATAAAGAAAGCAATTACTTTCTCCATCTCCAGCAAGTGTGGAAATTTTTTTGTTAGTCTCCAAAATCACGTAGAAAGGTATTTATATCAAAGACAGAAAACCTATAAAGAACTTTAATTCAATAATGCCAGTGCTAGTCAATTTGTCATTAAAAAATATTCCAAATTATGGGTGCAAATATTGCCACAGATAACAAAATATGTTCAGGCAAAATTAAGAAAGTGGGAGAATCTGTTGAAAAGACAACAGATAACTCTCAAAACTGATAAGATCTGATTTTCCTTGTATATTAGAGCATCTAATGCCCCAAAATATAGTGTATCCAAAATGAATATAAGCCAGGTGCAGTGGCGCATGCCTGTAATCCCAGTACTTTGGGAGGCTGAGACAGGAGAATCGTGAGTTCAAAGCCAGCCTCAGCAATAACGAGTCACTGAGCAACTCAGTGAGACCCTGTCTCTACATAAAACACAAGATAGGGCTGGGGATGTGGCTCAGTGGTCGAGTGCCCCTGAGTTCAATCTCCAGTACCAAAAAAAAAGAATCTAGCTGGGTGTGGTGACACACACCTGTAATCTCAGTGGCTTGGGAGGCTGAGACAGGAGAATTAGGAGATTGAGAGTTCAAAACCAGCCTCAGCAATTTAGCAAGGCCCTAAGCAACTCAGTGAGACCCTGTCTCTAAATAAAATTTGAAATAGGGCTGGGGATGTGGCTTAGTGGTCAAGTGCCCTTGAGTTCAATCTCCAGTACCAAAAAAAAAAGAATCTAGCTGGGTGTGGTGACACACACCTATAATCCCAGTGGATTGGGAGGCTGACACAGGAGAATTGAGAGTTCAAAACCAGCCTCAGCAACTTAGCAAGGCCTTAAGCAACTTAGTGAGACCCTGTCTCTAAATAAAATTTGAAACAGGGCTGAGGATGTGGCTTAGTGGTCAAGTGCCCCTGAGTTCAATCCCCAGTACCAAAAAAGAAAATGTAAATTTTTTTCTCATAACAGTACTGACTACAGTTCAAGGCAAATAAGAAATGGGCTCTGCTCATGGTCCTCCAGTGACCTAGTTCCCTTTTCTTGGCCACATCACCCTGGGAACATGACCTTATCCACACAATCTTAGGGTTTCACAGGAAAAGAAGAGAGTTTGGGGAAACAGCACCCCTCCAAGAGGGCGTGACCTGGAGGCTGCATTCAGTATTCCTGAGGACTTCTCCCTTACTGGATGGTGGCCATACAGAGATCCGGCCTTGGAATCTGGAAAAGCAGAAATGCAGACTCCAAACTAAAACCTGGGAGAATCTGTTCCTAACAGATGGAGGAGAATGGATGCAGGGCCTGGGCACAGAATGAACAAGGACGGCTCTTACCCATGCAGCAAGCATCAAGGAGATGTGTACAGGTGACCACTGTGCCTCCAAGTGTGCACCCTCAGCCCACGAGTGCTCCCCTGCTCCAGGCCCTGCTGGGATGACCAGTCTCTGCCAAGCTTGGCTCAGATTGTACAGTCCCACCAGGAGCACGTGCTGGAGGAGGAAGTGCTTGTCCCCAAAGAAAGGAAAGAAAGCCAAATACTACTAGTGAAAATATGCGCTGAGTGGTCTGAGAAATAAGTACTTATTACAACTGAGTCTTCAAGTTCATGATGTGCCCAACCCCACTGCTCAGAGAAGCTTTGCGATGTGCGTGGAACACCTTTTCTTCTGGCTCTCAAGTGCCACATCCTTCCCGAGTCATTAGGAATCCCTCTGTGATATCGACCCGCCCATTTCAAGCTCCTGTACAGATGCTCACACCATGAAAACATGTTCCTAGAACTAAACCACACAGTTGTCCTACTCCAGGTGAGGTGAGTGGTAGATTGTGATTAAATGTTTGCTCATTTCTTGTGTCAAGCAGACAAGGGGAAAGGAAAAACCGTATAGCAATGACCAATTTTTAAGAAAAAAATAAAACTGAAGCTAGTGAGATAAAAGGAACTGAGTAAAAGGATGAATAATTAGTTTGGTAAATTTAAAGCCCATTAAGATTTAGCCAAGAGTCCAAAGTCTACAGATCAACCTCCTGTGCATGTGCTGAACGTTAGCAATCCTGCTGCTGCTCTTGGTGTGAGGGCAATTGATCACCTGCTAAGGTGCATTTAGAATCAAGGACTCCCTCATTTTACAATAACAACTGAAATCATAAAGTAATATACATAATCATTTAAGGAGAGAAGTATTTTCAGGTAGCATGATATTTATAAAATAATTGAGGATGGCATTTAAACACAGGAGGTATGAATCCATATACAAAGAGTAGATGAGATAACAGATTCCTTCATGTAGATCTTCAGGATCTTGACCTTAAGCAACCATTGTGGCACTGGGTGAAATCTCAGAGGGCAAGCTTTGCTTCCTTCTCACCCTGGTAACCCTGCACGTGCGCGCACACACACACACACACACACACACACGCGCGGTGTAGGATGCACACAAAATCAACTTGCCCGTTATATTGAGATTGTTTGTTTTCTATCTTTAAGAACATGCTGTTATGTTGATGGCCTGGTAAGAATTGTGTTTATACCCAGAGCACGATGTTCAGATCTGCATATCCCCTGGGAAATGTCCACACCCACAGCTTCCTGTGTGCATCACCCCTCACACTGGTTTGTTGCGTGTGGCGAGAACACTTAGGACTTACTCTCCTGGGATAGTCAGAATGCGCGATATCCTGTCACCTGCAGCTGTCATGGTGATGTGCCATAGACCTCTTGCCTGCGATGCTTCTCTGTGACCAGCACCTCCCCAGTCCCCATGGCCTTCACGGCTCCACTCCACTCTGCTGCTGTGTGGTTCTGCTTGCTCGTGTCCCACACAGGAGACCACATGGTGTCCACCTTATGCCCCTGCCTTATGTCACAGCTGTTCCTCCTGGCGATTTGTGTTGTGGCAAAGGGTGCATACTCTTATTTTTCGATGAAAGTGTTTAAATTTTCACAGTTCATTCCAATTGGGATTGCAGCCATAGTCCACAAATTTGGATAAGCAAAATACATTCTCATTCAGTCAAATATCAGCTCCTCTTGTGGTTTCTTCTTTAACTCATAAATTACCCCGGTGTGCATTTTGACATTCCAAATAAAATTTTTCCTCCTTGTTTTCATTTTTTAACTTTATATTTTGACATAATCTGAGTTATTGGCAATGTATGCAGAGGACCCATACCCCCATCTCTCAGACTCCGACTGTTTTCGAGCCTCTTGAGGATAAGTGGCCCAGGTGATACCATGTGGGCCCTTGATGTCCCCACGTGTTCTTTCCCTATGCAGGGACTCTCCTGCAGAGCCACACTGCAGCCACCAGACTTGGTTTCAGGGTTACAGCCAAGCCCAGCCCACTTAGAGCCTGGAAGCGACCCTGGCGGCACAGCTAGGTGCCATGCAGCGTGGGTCCTCAGTGCCATCCTCTCTCCTGCACCCTCCTCTAGTGCTCTTTTTCTATCCTGCAAGAGCTGCTGGGCTGGTGAGATGAGAGGACGCGTCCTCTAGCGTTGCCGACAAGAAGTGAAGGATCGCTGCAGGAGGTCCCGGTTTGTGTGGTGTTTATTGTGTTTGGTGCTCTTGCTGACACTGGGATTCTCTGGGAGCATCACAGGAGGATCCAGCATCAGGTTGTCCTTCCTCTGATGATGTTAACTGTGAAAGCTTGGTTGAGATGGTGCCTTCCAGCTTTCTCTACTTCAAATTAATTGAATAGTGCACTGCCCTTATTGGTTAATAAGTGATTAAAAAAATTCTCTGGAACCATGAATATTCTATTCCTCATCAACTTCACCCATCTGTTTTAGCATCTTTTGACTCTTCTTGCCTGAGCCAATGACAGCTCCTCACAGAGTGTGGCAGTTCATGCAGAGCATGCCTGTCCTGCCCATTGATACTTAAGTTTTTTTACTCAGTACTCATGGATTCTCGGGAGGTTCTCAGGCATCGCTATTGTCCCTGACTGTCTCAACCTCTGACCTCACTTATGGCGTCTCTTCTGGTCCCTCCTCTACCTCCACTGTCTCCCCCAGCTGGGCCTCTGTGTGGAGTAGCTGAAGCTCTTCCAGAGATGTGGGAGGAAGGACAGCTGGGTCTGGCCTTGGAGTTGTCGATAGCACACCAGTTTCTCAGGGAAGCTCAGACCACCTTGTTTATTCTGTTGGTCGAATCGTCCAGCACTGGTGGGAGAAGCTGTTCAGACTGGCCCACGTGTTGGGTCCACATCCACATTATTCCTTGCATTTTGCTTATTCTCTGACCCAAGAAGACGTTCCCACTTTCACCAGGGACCAGCCATTTCTCCAAGGGTGCTGGTGTCTCTTTGAGCTATCCATTTATTTAAAGCAAGAATGTGCACAGATATCTCCAATTCCAACCAAACACCACTGGATTTATTCCAGTTTTCTTCTTTCCATGTAACTGCTTCTTTTTTGTTGTTCCCATTACTTTCTGTATTTTCTATATGTAAACAAATTATTGGGCCTTGCCACTAGAAATCTCAGTCTGATGAAGGAGGCGGGAAGAGAAAGGAGGAGGATGGAGAGGGAAGGAGGAAAGTCCAGTCAGAAAACCTGGCTTCCAACATGACACACTTCATCCTCTTCCAGAACTGCAGAAAGCTCCAGGGCAGAGTGAGAAGGCAGTCGGCGTGAGCACTACGGATGCTGATTTGATCACTTGGTGGAGGTGTGTCTGCCAGAGCTCCGGAATGGTAAGGGGATATGCTCTTCTGGATAACTGAAAGTGAGTGTGTGGGCTGCCCCTGACAGTGAATCCTGTGCGCCAAGTGTTTTGATCACCTACGGTGCAGGTCCCTGGGTGATCCTTCCTGAATGTCATCGCACTGGTGGCTGGAAGATGGCCATGGCCAGTTCTCCCATTCCTTCCACGTTCACCACCTGCCATGCTTCTCCAAATAGTAGTGTTCTGTCTCTCTCTGTCAGTCTCTCTCGTTAGTATTGCTACACGCCTATGGACTGTTTCTATATTCTGTGTGTCACTATATCAGGAGGGATCCTTTGGGAAGCTCCATACTGCATAGCTTCCAGTCCAGCAAGGGAGAGGTGAAGGAATGTTGTAGAGCACAGGGCATTAGAAGGACAGGCATGTCCACACATAACAGCGGGAGGCCATCCCTTCTGGTGTCACCTGGGGTCCAGGACGTTTCCCATCCACCCACTAGCCCAGGAGCAAGCACATGGTTAAAATCTGCTGGGTGCCTCCCACAGCCATGAGTGGAGTCTGAGGGAGCCAGGTGTGCAGCTGCTGTGTCCTGCACGAGCCACACCTCGGAGACCTCAAACGGACGCTGAGGCACTGAATGTGCGAGGCTCAGCTGGCCCTGCTGTCCGAGAGTGGCTGTGTTTTGCAAGAGCAGCCTCAAAGGCCTCCAAACATTGCATGCTTTCCCCAGTGTCTCCACTATTCTGAGGGCATTGGAAGCACAACTGTCAGTCAGAAGCCGACCAGGCTCACCCTGAAAGCCATTGTCTCCATTTAGGATTTTTGATACCTCAGTGATCTCACATTTGTGCTCTCACTTGGTTTTTCAGTTGTGAGCTCACAGAGTACTGAATGTGCCTGTTTGATGAGCAAACCAGGGCCTTCTCACTGCCTGCAACCTCCTCTCATCCACAGGCACACAGGGCAGCAGGAAAGCATGCACTTTCATGTCTAGAGTGGCTCTCACAGAGCTGCACATCACTGCACCTCGTGGAGTTCCTGTCCTGCGTAGGTGTCTGGGTTGATTGTGTAATGAAAAGCAAGTTATTATCATTGCCAGGAATTAACCAACTGATGGGCACCATTATCCAAATGGCACAAAATGGAAGGCCCAGAATAGCAAAACAATCCTGAACAAGAAAAGCAAGGCTGTAGACATTACAATACCTGAACTCAAACAATACTACAGAGCTATGGTAACAAAACCAGCATGGTACTGGCACCAAAAGAGCCATGAAGACCAATGAAAGCGAATAGAAAACACAGAGACAATGCCACATACTAACAGCCATCTGATACTCAAAAAGTGTTGAAGAGAAGATAGCCTTTTAACAAATGGTGCTGGGAAAACTGGATATTTGTATATAGAGGATAGAATTAGATCCCTAGCTCACCCTGCACAAAAGTCAGCCCAAAGTGGATCAAAGACCAAGCACACCTGTAATCCCAATGGATCAGGAGGCTGAGGCAAGAGGATCACTAGTTCAAAACCAGCCTCAGCAACTTAGCAAGGCCCTAAGCAACTCAGCTAGACCCTGTATCTAAATACAGTATATTAAAAAAAGAGCTGGGGATGTGGTTCAGTGGTTAAGCGCCCCAGAGTTTAAACCCCAGTGCCAAAAAAAAAAAAAGATCAAAGACCTAGGAATCAGCCCAGAAACTTTACAACTGCTGGATGAAAATGCAGGCCAACAGTCCATCATACAGGTACAGGTACTGACTTCCTCAACAAAACCCCTAAAACTAAAAAAAATGAAACCAAGAATCAAAAACTGGCATCAAATTTAAAATCTCTGCACAGCAAAGGAAACGATTCAAAGTATGAAAGAGAGCTCATGCAGGGGGAAGAGCTCCTTGCCAGTGACCCCTCTAATGGGAGATCAGGATCCAGAACATAAAGAACTAAAAAAGCAGACTTTTAAGCCACTGGCTGGAAAAATGCTCAGTTATTCCTCCATTACAATTTATTAACTTACTTATAGTCCGTGCTTTTCTAAAACTAAGCGATTCCTGATCATTGTGCTACCTTTCTTAACTGAAGGAGAGACTTTGGCAGTTTGGTTGAGCCACTTCACACTGTGCTTGCCACTCCGTGACCGCCTGCTGTTACACAAGAACATAGATGCGGTGCCTGTCCATCGGTATGTGCTGCTGCCATCTCTTCATAGCCAAGTCCACATCAGTCACCAAACCCACCTGTCTTTGCAAGTCATCCCTTACACTCTCACGATGACATCAAAGAAACCTCACTGCGGAGGGAGGACATGCCTCAGCCACAGCAGGCGTCTGGGGCTCCTCAGGCCTCCTTCACAAATGCCTGGCACCAGCCGAGCAGACAGAGTGAAGTCATGGTGGCAAGCACTGCAGTTTTCATGCTTCCAGAAAAGCGGGGTCAACTCCAACACTCACGTCACACAACTCAACATCAGAGTGGGGGTTGCACTCAGAGCTGCTGTTGAAAAATTCATTATGAATGTTGGTAAATAGTTACATTGTAATATATAATTACATATAAATTCTTCTACTCTATCTACCATGTAGACAAGATGGATGGCTAACTAAAGGTGCAATGGTTTTATTAATCTTTTGATTATTCATACCACCCTATTTTAATGATGTCAAAAAATTATGACCGGATGGGAAAGGTTACAATTCAAAGCATACGGCGATTCCATGACTTCTCTTCACACGACCAGCACTGGTGGTGATGCTACTTATAGAGCAGAGGGTGAGAGAGGCACCATCTTCCTTTGAGTTTGATGGCTTTAGACTCAAAGATCGAGGCTCCCATCAGCCAGGAAGTTGGGGAGACCTGGCCTGGGGCTTCCATGGAAAAGGAGAGCCTCCACAAGGAAGGAGAAAAGCAGACCCTTCAGTCCTATGCGTCCCTCATCTTCTTTTCTCCTGCTTTCCATTTTTCCATTTTTGACAGGAGGGGTTCAGCACCAGCACATCCAAGCTGGGCATGGTAGCACAGGCCTGTCAGGAGGCTGAGGCAGGAAGATCACAAGTTTAAAGCCAGCCTCAGCAATGTGGCGAGGCCCTAAGCAACTCAGCGAGACCCTTTCTCTAAATAAAAAAACAAAAAATGGGCTGGGGATGTTACTAAGCACCCCTGGGTTCAATCCCTGGTACCAAAATAAATAAATAAATAAAATGAAAGAGCTGGCACATCCATTAAACAAGTAATAGAGTCCAGAAGTGGGATTTTAGTAAGGATAGAGCTTGCTCCTGGAGGAGGACATAGGCAGAGGAGGGACCTGCATGTGGGTGGGAAACCAGCCGAGGCAAGGTGTTCAGAAGCCCCACAGAGGTGGAGAGCAGCAGGGGGTTCGGGTGGATTCCTAACCAGGCTCCGGGAGCTGAGATGCCGCCACAGGGAGGCCGCGCTGTGCACCTGTGCACCTGCGGCCCCGCCGCCACTCCGACCCGCTCCAGATTTAGCTTCTTCTCTTGTTCCTTTGGGTGGCACACCAAAGGGACCGCTGTCTTTAAAAGCCACAGTCAAGGCTTCTCAAGAGAGGGAAGGTGCCACAGGGCTGTTTCAGTCCGAGCTAAGGAATTTATCAAATTCACTGGCGCTGTCCGGGATACGTCCACTAGAGGCCCTGCTGAGAGCTTCACAGAGGGACATTCTGCCCATGGCCATACACGCCTGAAGAAAGTGGGCCTGGGAAGGGAAGCCTAGAACCTAGAACCTCTCTCTGCAGGCCGGCTGCTGCGCCTCCTGGTACGCTGTGTGATGGAGCTGGGGGCTCCAGGTGGGAGACGTCGGGGGCTGATACACTCCATAGACAGCCCCGTGCACCCACGGGTGAGCATGCACTGACCCAGTCCTGACAGCGGCTAGCACTTGGGCCTGTGCCCAGAGCAAACAAACAGGCCAAGCAGTGCGGGATTCTAAGGGCAGGCCTGGGGTGACTTTTAATCAACATTGTCTGGGCTCCTGCAAGGACAGCTGTGGGCAAGGGAGCTTTCCTGACTTCTGAGCTTTAGATGGGCTGACAAGAGTGCAGATGGTTTCCTTCATCCACTTGTGATTTCGAGAAACGTTTATGAAGCTGTACAACAGATAAAATTGAATGGCCTACTTGTCTTGCAGTTTTAATATTGTGAGAAAAAGTTAGAACTTGTGTGGGAAAATGAAAAGTGTCAGCACATAGTCTAGTTCTTAGAAGTGATATTTCATTTGTTTTGTGTCTAAAACGCTTGACAACACTTTAATCCAGTCTAAATTCCTTTGTCCACCAACTTGAAAGACAAAGTTCACTTCCTTCCCAGGGGCGCTGGGATTTTAATCAAGTGCACATTGTTTACTGGACTCCAGGACCCCAGACAAACACTGGGATAAATTTTTTTTCCAAAGGCCGGCATGTCCTCAGCTGTTCTCAAGGAGTTCTGTTTCTGCCTGGTTTGCGAAAGGGCTGCTGGACACACGCTTTGGAAAAGGGGAATAAGCTTTCAGCTCTGTAATGATGTTGAGCAAACAGGGAGTTTATACAAAGATAAAATGAAACAAAAACCTACCACGCATCAAGGCCCACAGTAGTGAACGCAGCACTTTGCCACACCCTTGTGACATGGCGGGTCTCCCACAGATGCAACCAGAGAACAAGCAAAGGCTCGAATCATCACAGATAGAGCAGAAACCACACGCCGCCCAGAGCCGACAGCCCAGCCGCCATCCACCAGACAGCACTGCGCCCTTATCTAGACATGACAGTAACAGTGAGATATTGCTAATTTTATTTACTGATATATTTACTAATGTTAAGAAAAAATAGCAATCAGCTCATGAGTTACAACACTACTTTATTCCAAGAGAAAAGTGAACGCTGAGAAACCTGCCAAGAATGAAGAAAGTGCACCTTTCTTTTTCTTTTTTCTTTTTTCTTTTTTTTTTTGTTGGTACCAGGGATTAAACTCGGGGCACTTGACCATTGAGCCGCCTCCCCAGACCTGTTCTGTGGTTTGTTTTGTTTTGTTTTGTTTTTGGTACTGGAGATTGAACTCAGGGTACTCGACCACTGGCCACATCCTCAGCCCTATTTTGTGTTTTATGTAGAGACAGGGTCTCACTGAGTTGCTTAGCGCCTTGCCGTTGCTGAGGCTGGCCTTGAACTCGCAATCCTCCTGTCTCAGCCTCCCTAAGTGCTGGCATTACAGGCATGTGCCACCACACCCGGCGTAAGTGCACCGTTCATGATGTGGGAGGCCAAAGGACGGTGGTGAGCCCTGGAGGAGTCACACAGAGCCTAGCTGGAAAGATCAGAAACACGCCGTCTTCATTTTTCCTTTCTTAACAACAAACTTAGTCATGTGCCACAGACAGGGATGTATCTGAGAAGCACACTGTTGGGGACTTTGCCCTGAGCACATTGGGAGTGGCCTTGCACAACACAGGACAGATATGACATTGCCAAGTGGTAGGATCTTGCAGGACCACCTTCATACATGTGGTCTGCTGTCATGAGTGAGCTGTCTGTCGCTAACGCAGACCAACCCGCGGTGTTGGCCCACAGTGTCAGAGCTTGCTGAGTGACAGTGAATCCACAGGCTGCTCCCTTTCCATTGGTGGCAGGTCACTGAATACCTGGTGTCACCTGGTGTCATGAGCCAGGCAACCACAGGTCCTTAATTCTGATCCTAACCTGTAATGTCTGGAACACTCCACCCCACACCTTTCACACCATGATACATTACTAGGTCACAGAAAGACTAGGAGGCGTTAAAGGGGCCACAGGGTTAGGGGTGCAGAGCAGAGAGCATGGGCAGAGAGGAAGGCAGAGACTTGGAGCCCTTTGGTGGTCGGAGGAGGGTTCTAATGAGGCAGCTCTGCAGAGCTGTCACAGCAGGATCAGAGGGCCAGCTTGGAGCGTCAGCTTAGAGTGGGTTAGGCGTGGTCACCATGGGCAGGAGAAACCTGGTGAAGCTGGATGGGAAGAGGAAATCAGGTTTGCTGCTGTGGCACTTTGCCTGGGCAAGGCCCATGATGAGTGACCAGGTGACAGGGCCAAAGTCCTGCCGTGTCCAGCCTTGGGGGGGCTCCTCCATTATTGGTCTTGAGTGACAGGGTTCTCCTCTGGTGAGGTTGATGAGCTGCTGTGTCTGGTGTTCCTGGCATGATTGGGATGTCCACATGTCCGAGTGCTCCTGATTTAGTTTGATAAGTGGGCACATAAAAGTTATTTATCAATTTGTGCCTTATGGTGGCGCCAGGAGATGGTGGTTGTTTACTTC
>CM053408.1:116055-135835 GCA_028644305.1 Xerus rutilus | reverse complement strand
TATCAATTTGTGCCTTATGGTGGCGCCAGGAGATGGTGGTTGTTTACTTCTATAAATAAGAATGAATCATCCTACCTTGGCTCTGGTACTCAAAACGGAGCAGCTCATCCCAAACTAGTTAACAAAATGGAGTACATCGGGCGAACAGCCTGAGAGCTGCTGTCCTACACACCTGGAGTCACTCGGGGCAGGTGCAACCCAAGGACTGCTGTCCTACACACCACGGAGTCACTTGGAGCAGGCGCAGCCTGAGGACTGCTGTTCTACACACCATGGAGTCATTTAGGGCAGGCGCAGCCGACTCTTTCCAGATATCTGTCCTTGATGGAAATGTCATCTTACATTGAATGACGGAAATCATCAAGCACAGAAGCTTTCAAGTACTATTTGCATTTATGGATCTGTAATTCCCTTGACAGGAGATCGTTCTGCTTACTCTTGAGCAGCAACCTTGTGAGATCATGGAACCTGTGCTTACCTGGTTCGGGCAGGCCGCATCTAATTGTCACCTACCCTGAGACTTACTAACCATGTGCACAGGTCTTCTCTCTTTGGTCTTTTTAGGGGCAATCAAGTTGTCCAGTGTGTGGCCAAACCAGTGGAAAGCGACTGGGAGGAGCTAGTGTTCCTGCCCTTGGCCTTCGCCCGCGTGAGAATTCTCAGTCTGTACTTACATGTTAACAGTAATACTTCTCATGATAACAGCACCCACCACTTATTCCAAACCAACCATCTTTTGGGTAACAAGCTGACATTCCCGTCTTGTCTTCCCTGTAATGTTAGTTCCTTTCAGCTTACAAACAGGGCACGTACCCGGGCAGCCCAGGAGCCTGCTGATGTCATCCACAGCAGCAACGGGTTCGAGCCCAGATTTGCTCTGGCTGCTGTGGTGTCTTGGTGCTCAACAGCTACATCTCATAATAAGCACAAAACTTCTTTGAGATGTTTCTCTTGGCAGCCAGCAGTTTTCAAATAACTAGCTATTACTTTCAACAAGAGCAGTTTATGAACTCAGCACTTCTCTCTTTCTTCTTTGACCAACACCCTGTTCTTCTGCTTGTCTAAACAACAGCATGAGCCAGGCCACCGTTGGTGCTGTGCAAACCTACCCCTCCCTCCCTCCCACAACCATCAGGCTCACAGCCCAGAGGCAGGCACAGCCTCTAGGATGTTCCCCTTTGGTCTCCATCTTCGCAACTGGCCAAGCTCCACACCCAGCTTGTGCTCAGGAGTAACAGCCTACCTGACAAATGCCGTCTCCAGAGCCTGGAGTATTTCAGGTCTTCTGGTCTGCCTGCTGCCTGGCAACCACTCAGCCCTGATGCTGGTCTCCCGTCTAATATGATTTGTGGGTTAGTTAATCTATTATGGTCTTTTTCTTTGCCTCTGAGAAACAATTAGTAGTGCATATGTACTGAATTCTATAGTTGAAGGTGACAGTTAGGGTGCTTTGATTGAAAATGAAACTTTCTGTTCTGCAATGAAATGGCTAAGGGCTTGTCTTACATGTCATCTCTATCATCTACCTGCATAGACTTGGGCAAGATGATTGAACTCTCTGACCCTCAGTGTTCTCTTCTTTTCTTTCCCCAATGAGATAAATGAAGCCTATATTAAAGGACTTTTTCAGGATTAATAAATATATATTAAAAAATGATTAATAATGCACTTAGAGCAGGTTCTTGAGCACGGTAACTGTTCAATGTTAATTTTTTTTTAAATATTTATTTATTTTTTTAGTTGTAGGTGGACAGAATATCTTTGTTTTTATGTGGTGCTGAGGATCGAACCCAGTGCCTCACGCGTGCTAGGCAAGTACGCTACCACTGCGCCACAATCCCAGCCCTCAATGTTAATTTTTAAAATTATGTAGCCTCAGTTGTCAAGATGTTCACCTTGGCTCCTCCCCTGCCTATAAACTACTTGCTGAAGCTTTGACTGTAGCTAGGTTCAGCCCTCAGACCATCAAAAGAAGGAGGATGAATTTTAAAACCCAGAGTTTATGTATCAGGTTTATTATCCATATTTCTTCTTCATGGTTTTCCTTGTTTGTCCATCTCAAGTCCAATTTGGCATTCACAGCACAGTTTAGTTTGGGATGATGATACAGAGACGTCATGAAAGGGAAGACAGTCTGGCTCTAATCCTTACAAATAAAATACAAGAGATCATAAAAATTCTCAGCCCTTTAGAGTCACTTAGGTTTGTAAATAATCAAGTGCAATAAGCATTTCTCTTTGAAATATAACAGCATTGTTAATAAAATCTCTCTTAAATTTAGCAGTACTGTTAATAACATTTCTTTTCAACTTTATAGCTTCCCAAATATCTAATCCATTCATTTGTTTCTCCTGTAGCATATGTTTCATTTTTGCTGATTTAAAACAGCAAGTTTTACTGTATTCAAGACTGCTGATAAGACGCTCATGTCCTGCCAATCCTGAGCGCTGTGTGTGGGAGTGGAGTTGGGGAGCACAGGATGCTGGTCAGCACTGCTCTGACTGACTCAGCATTTGCATGAATTACCCCAGTATTGCTTAAAAAGGGAGTGCCACGTGGGCCTACTCGACAAGTTGGGGATCCAGAGAGACAGAAAGAGGTCCCCAGGGTACCCTATATGGGGTCTCTCTGGATGGTAGCACCCTAATTGTCACCTTCAACTATAGAATTCAGTACATATGCACTACTAATTGTTTCTCAGAGGCAAACTCACTGCTCCACGTGAGTTTCTCCCTCACTGCTGCGCTCATGGTCGAAGAGGACCTTCTCCAATAGAGGAGGACCATTCTTCCATCAAAGGTACATGAGTAGCTGTGCTCCCCTGCTAGAACCTCCAAGCAAGCTCTCTAGATTCAAACTGTTGGTGCAAGTTCACCTCTGACCCTTTTATAGATCATGTAGATCACAGTCTCCCGCCCAAGTCCAGTGTCTCTGGAACTGCTAAAGCCAAGCTGTTTGCCCAGAGACTAGAAGTGAAAAATGTAGTAGAACATGCATGTTTGTAGCAAAATAAAATATTCTCAACAAAGTCAGTTTTCTTTGTATTTATTAACATTACCCAGGAAAACCTACTCAATTTTCAGGAGAAAAGCCCTGCATTCCACTATATCCTGTGCATTTATCACCACCAACCATCTGGCAAAGCTAACTCATCTGCTGACCGTCAGGAGAACCAGGTAAGAGGTGGGGACAGAGACCACAAAAAATTTTTATCAAGAAGCTCACTCTAAAGCAGGAGGATCCAGATGCAGGAGATGCAACAGCGCTCTCAAGGACTTGCCTGGAGTTAACACAAAGCCAACCAGCCACTGGAGCAAAACACTCCTTCAAGAGGACAGCTGCATGTGGATGTTAGAGGTATGTCTACTCTGCATTCTCACTTAAATGATCTACAAAAAGTTACAAAGCACAAAATCGTAACTTCCAAAGACAATTCCGAACTCAGGGAAACTGAAACTCATGTCCTTATGTATCTGCTGAAAACTCATGCCCTTGTTCAGCTTTTGCACCAATTTTCAGTGTCATGAACTTTTCACTTCAAGAGATCTGTTTCTTGGGTCTTCCATCTGTTTTACTCATCAGATGCCTGGTTGAGCTAGTTAGGGTGCAACAGTTACTGATATTCAAAGCTGTTGTTGGGGCCTTGAAACAGCTTAAAATGTATCTGAAGACAAGCTCTCAACTGGCCTGCTCAGCCCAGCTGTGGCTCCAGCATGACCCATGTCTGGTGCCACGCCCGTCTACATCTTCCTAATGAAAAATTGATGCACTGAAAATTGATAGCAAAGAGCCTTGAGTCATAGGCAGAGGCCTTTTACATGAGGAGAGATTTCTAAGCCTTCTAAAAATAAAGACCAGCCTAGGGTAGCGTCATGCTTTCAATGCCCTGAATTTTTTTAATTACACAATTCAGCTATAAATACTGCCAATGAATCTTTGTTTGAAAGCTATGTCAATCTTTGAGTACCAGAGTGAAGCTGTGTGTCCTTCACAATGAAACTTTTTCATGCAAAAGGGGAAAAAAGAAATTCTGGCTGATTTCAGCTGGACCAGCTATTTGTTTCTAGTTGTTATGCTGTATGGTGGTAAACACAAGCCCGATGATGCTCTGGGACTTTCTGTTTGGGGAAAGGTGCATGGGCAAGCCATAGAAATGTGTGGCAGAGTCTCTCGCCCAGGAGACTGCTGTGTGACAAAGTGCCCAGACTGATGTAGCTGGACCGGCTTGGCAACCTCAGCAGTTAAGCCAGAGCTGGTTCCCTCACATTCTTTGTCTCTGGCAATATTTCAAGACAGATGACCTCACCAGTGTTTTCATCACCCTTTCCCAAACCCAGCCCCGCTGCATCTCAGTTCAGGGGATGCCAGATCCCTCTGCTCGTCCCTCTGCTTGCTTCCAGCCCTGTTACAGTGTTGACAGCTGCAGACTGGCAAGCACAGTGAGTCTCATCAGGCAGCTGGCATGCTAGAGGCTTCTACTGGGAGTCTGGATGCCTGAATTCATTGATAGAATCCTTTGTTTTCTTGCAATAGAATAACAAAGACTGCATTTGCTCATAAAATGGGGTGGGAGATGAAATTGTGAGGAAATGAAATCACCTGTTTAGAGCTGGCCCTATATCTAAAATGGCTGTTTAGTTGACAAGGATTTTCAGCATTTGGAAAACTCATGGCCACACTATAAGACCCCAACAGCAATGAATCCCTGTAATATTAGTGCTTAGAAAGTCTGAGACCACAGAGTCCTCTAAAGAGACTATTCAAAGGCAGTTTGAGTTCGGGGTTGTTTTACTTGCAGCCAAAAGCATTCTAACAGATGTGCAAGGGAAGCTAGTAAACTTTATCTTTAAACGCTCTTTTCAGAGTAATTTAGCAGGACACAGCTGTGGCAGCCATCCTTAAAGACAGTCCTGTGACCTTCATCTTCCAGAATTCACATCCTTGTGTGGTCCCTTCCTGCCGTGGACAACGGCAGGTGGACTCTGAGCAATAGAACATAGCAGAAGCAACAGTGCCATTTCTAGGGGAACATGCTGCAGCCCTGGTGGCTCTGTCCTGGCTGCTGTCCTGGACCACCCACACCAAAGGAAGCTGCTGCATACTGTGAGTGTACCGTGAAGAAGCACAGGTGGACAATCTCAGAAGCAGGTCCTCCAGCCAAGCAGGCCTTCAGATGACTGCAGTCCACTTACATCCTGACGGAATGTCATGGCTTGCAGCCACACACCCAGAGCAGCCACTCCAAGGTGCCAACCCTCAGAAGCTCTGCAGGGGGCTGGGGCTGTAGCTCAGCGGTAGAGCGCTTGCCTCGCATGCGTGAGGCCCTGGGTTCGATCCTCAGCACCACATACAAAGCAATAAAATAAAGACATTGTGTCCATCTACAACTAAAAAATATTTAAAAAAAAAAAAAAGAAGAAGCTCTGCAGTAATAAAGGCATCTTGTTTTAAGCCACTAAGTTATGGGACAGCTTGTTACATCACTATAGACAACCATCACCATTATCCATTCACCCTTAGAGAGTTTCTAGGCTCAGGTACCCACAAACATCAAAACAGCTGAAATTCCACCAGATAAAGAAATATGAATTGGGCATGGCAAACCAAATTCTCACAAAGGCCAGGTGTGGAGACCATGGAGAGCAGAGACTGTTCTCTAGGTCCAAGGATGGGGACACCACAGACATTTGTCACTCTGTGGAATTTGGTTGCAAGATAGCCAGACCTTTTGCTTTTCATAGTGTGGTACACAAGGGCTGGTGTTTCCAAGCATCAATTGTGCCCCAGATAATTAATCCAAGTCAAGCAGCGGAAATGTCTCCTCCCTGCCAGGGAGTGTTTCATGGAGAGGCATGTGACCCAGTCTGGCCCACAGGCCGGGGGCATCTATGAGACTTCCAGGAAAGAGATTTTGCTTCTAACAGAGAGGCCCAGAAAGAACAATTCTATTCTTTCTCTGAAAAGAGGCTCTGTCTGTGGATGAAGCCAACATTAAGATGGCCAAGCAGAGAGATAAAAGGAGCCTGAGACCCCAACAGCATTGTGAGACCCTGAAGCAATCAATCCGGGAATCTTAGAAACACTCTGAGAACACACAGTCCTTTAAAGAGCCTTTTCAAAGGCAGTTTGAATTGAGGGTCATTTTACTTGTAGTCAAAAGCATTCTAACAGATGTGCAAGGGAAGCTAGTAAACTTTGATTTTATGTTAGCCACTAATTTTTTAAAAATACATAAAATTCTGTTTCTAAAATGATTCTTGTACAAAGGAAAACATATCTGGTTGGCACATCCGTCTCAATGGCCGCTGTTCCATGACCTCTGTTCTAGACTCGATGCTCCACACGATAGAGCATGAGGACCCTCCTCCATGTCCAGCCGTCAGACCTCATGTGTCCAGTGACAGCCTGTCGGTGGCCACTCCAAGCCAGCTGATGTGGGGCACGCTCCTCTCCATTAGGAGCTATTGTGAAGAGAACTCCAGAACACCATGTGTGTGGGCAGCGGGATGGGCACAGCTGCCAGGCCAACACGTCTCTGAGCACAGAGTTTGGTTAGGAAAACCTCGCAGTTTGGACAGAGCGTTAAAGGCCATGGTAGTTCAGGCAGCTCTGCTCACTGTGTCAGGGTCCAGCTCGGGCTGCGAGGCAGTGCGGGCCGTCACAGTGTGGTACCTAAAGCCCTTTCCCTTTGAAATCTGCACTGCTCCAGTAATCATGAGGGTGGTTTTGATATAATGAGCTGTGGTTTCAAAAAGCCACTTCCACACTTGGGTTCCAGCACATGGTGTGAAAGTGAGAAACTAGAGGGAGCAGGGTGTGTTTAGTCAAGGAAAGGCAGGAGCGACTGGACAACTGTTCTCACATACTCAAAGGGGGGTCATTCAGTCGGTGGCCAGTGTCTGTCCAGCGTTCAGCATGGAGGTTCTAGTCCTCTCTGCCAAGCAGCACTGTCACCTCCATGCTGCAGACAGCCTGCCGGTGCCTGGAGTGATCACAGTGACTGATGGCTGACCAGAAAGTGCAGTCCCTAGCTCCTACTTTTATGTCCCCAGCACTGTCCCACTAGGTCCCAGGCAAGGGCAAGCTAGGGCTTTGCTCCAGCCCTGACACAGCTTCCTGGAGCCAGGCCTGGCAGCTAAGGGCCTCTCTTCCTTCCTTTTACCTCAACTTATACCAAATCTCAGCTCTATTTTGGTTCCTAAGATTCCAAAGATGAAGTAAAGAAAGACACACTGAGCAAAAGGAGGGAGAATGAGGAATGGTCTACATTCACACCTCAGCAGGGACTCTGCTGAGGGGCCTCAAGTGGTGGGAGTGACGATGCTCTGGATCTGCCCTGCAGACCAGCAGGGGAGAGGACTTGGGGGCAAAGGGGTCCTCAGCACACTGAGGCCCTGAAGCAGTCACTATAATGGACGTGAGCCCAGCTCTGCAGGACCAGGTTGTCCCCTCCCTGCAGGGGTTGGGGGTGATGGAATCAGAAGTGCAGTTGGGCAGGTGGTTTCTCCTGGGGACCACCTGGCCCTGTAGAGAAGGACATTTCAGGTGGTCTGGACTCCTAGGCATGGGGCTTGTAGCTTCCGACAGGCATTCCTCATGATCAGTTTTAAGAAATGGGTAGGCCCACTGTCAGGAAGCTCTGGGAAGGACTCCTGCATTCGACAGGAAGGTGGAACTCAGAGTGCCAAGATTCTGAGATCCCCAGACATCAGCCAAGCAGCTGAGAGCAGCTCTTCTTTCCCGCCATTTGCTCTTTACATATGTGGCTGCGGCCCACTCACAGCTACAGTACAGCCGACTGACTGGAAAGCACTTGTGGTACTTGGCCAGACTCCTCAGGGAGACATCAGATAGACATTCTTAGTATTTCATTCTTAGGATTTCAAAAGCTGTAGAGGGAAAGTGGGGAGGGAGGAGGGACACGGCTCAGTGGGCAGAGCAGGCAGCCTCCTGCCTGCCAGGCTCAGAGGGGGAGTGGCTGAGGTGCAGTAGAGAGCCAGGGCGTGGTGGGAGGGCACCTGGCTTTCTCTGCTGGGGAGAGTTGGGTTCCCACAGGTGACACTGTGAGGGCTGGAATCAGGGCCCTGAGGCTGTGCCGCCCCGTGTGGACCTTCAGGTGTTCTCTGCTCTGCATTTTGCCAGTAGTGCTCCCGTTGGCCTGGCAGAGAGCTGTCCCTCCGGGGAGGTGGGGAGCATCTAGTGCCCCACTGTGGCTAAAGTCTGCAGCCAGACTGAGCACAGGTTTGCTTCCAAGGCCAGTGAGACCACTTTCTGGAGACACATACATATGCACATTTCTCTCTTGTTTCTGTGTATAGTTTGAGTAACTCTGAAAATGAGCTTGAAGAATTAATTTCTATATAGGAATTATACCAACTTTAGATAAATTTTAAAAGTAAATTCAAACCTAAAAAGCATTTTGCTCTGCTTTGGAAAATTCATCCTTAAAGAGAAAAACAGATCGAATACTTTGGGAGTGCCAGGGACCCAGCCGGCCAAGCAGACCCTCTTCTCCTCTTTTTTTTTTTTTTTGGTACCGGGGATTGAACTCAGGGGCACTCGACCACTGAGCCACATCCCCAGCCCTATTTTGTGTTTTATGCAGAGACAGGGTCTCACTGAGTTGCTTAGTGTCTTGTCTTTGCTGAGGCTGGCTTTGAACTCACAATTCTCCTGTTTCAGCCTCCCGAAGTGCTGGGATTATAGGGCTGCTCCACTGAGCCTGGTTCCTCCTCTCCTCTTGAACACCTGCACCCTCCACTTCTTCACAGCTCAGGGCAGTCAGGGAGGAGAGTGACTAGCACCAGGAAGACGCAGAAATCGTACCTGTACTGCAGAGACCTCTGCTCCCGGGACCTCCAGGCTGAGTTGTGTGCCCTGTAGTGGGCAGCTCCTCTTAGATTCTGGATCTTTCTCTCACCTTCTTGCCTGTTTATTAATATTGCATTGCTATATTTGCGCCCCTTCTGAAAGCCTGGTAACAATGTCTTATCGTCTCAAATCTCCCATAGCCCGGAGACAGGTTTCCTTTGATGTAAAAGAGCAATGCTCAGAGTCCTTTTAGCACGTTCTTTTGCACTTGGAATTGTCAAAGTAAACACTGTTCTTATGCCATCTGTTTAGAAGCTCTTAGCTCTTCCAAATTAAAAGCAATGCCTAAATTGTAAGTGGGCATTTTCCAAAAGTTATTTTGTACATTGGTTTTTGGAACTGTAAAAATTATACACACACACACACACACACACACACACACACACACATATTCCATTTCCAAATTAAACTATACAAAAGGCATTGGGGCTATCACGTATGTGAAGCCAAATGATCCCGTACACCACATAAAACCAAATGTCTATGTAACAGTCTCCCTGGAGAGTGCAGCTATGCAGCACCCCAAGACAGCTCTCCCTACCAAGGTGGGTGGGAGCTCCTCCTGCAGTCCCCCAGGGCTCTATCTGTGTTCTGGATCTAGGCCCTACCGGGCTCTTGGGCTGGAGAAGTTGAATTCTTGAGCACTAAATCAATGAGTTTGCATGATGGAATTGGAGGTATCTGAGGAGGATTAAGGGGGGTCCTGGGGACTTCCAAGTGTTGTGGTGGAGAGTGCCTGTTTGATGTCGTTTGTTTCTTTGTTCCTTGTCTTTGCTCCTCTGTTGCTGCTGAAGCTAAAGGAGGGCAAAGACAATTGGCTGTGGGGCTTACTGCTGTAGGAAACGTTAAGCCTGTGACAGAGGGCAGTGGGAATCGCCGGGAGTGTGGCCAGGACGTGGCCTGATGAAGTGGAAAGGTTTCTAATCCCTCCACTGCCATGGGATGGGGTGGAGTAATGCATGTCAGATTGCTTTGGGATTTGGAAATACTAAACACGGGCATGTGGGTAGCTGTGATAGAAAATGGAAGAGAGGAAGGCAAAGTGTTTTTATGCCTTTCAAAAAAGCCAGGAAGGGATCTAGTTAAGTCCTACCGTGACTGCGATAGAGGAAGCAAAGCCCAGACTGAGGCCCTCGAATTCCTACTTCAGTTATGTAAATGCCATTTTATTTTCTAAGAAAGGTATGTTTTAAAGCTTAAATGATGAACTCCAGATGTGAGGCTTTCCGTAGGCGACGACTCCTTTTTTACGCCTCCATTTTGCAATCTGTTAGCGGAATGTTTGTGCCATTCCATAGGGCCCTGCTTCTCTCTGGAGCTTAGTCCTCCCCCCTCCCCGCCCCGTGCCCCCCCACCCCCACTTCTCTTTATTTCCCTCTCTGAAGGGGCTGTGGATGTGGGAAGTGGCTAGTCTACAGTGGTCCAGTTGGTGTGAACTCGGGGATCCTGGGGATGGTGCAGGGGAGTGGAGGGGGAGCAGGGTCCAAGCTAGCCAGTGGATTTAATCCCAGCAGCCTTCCAGGGCCACAGAGCAGCCCACGTGGAAGAGAGTACAGAGGAGAGCGGCTGATTGATCAGAACTATCTCCCACTGTGCTTAGAAGCTGTGATCAGAAAACTCAATTCCTGCTAAAATAAGCAAACAGACCACCCCAGATATGCATCCATCTTTCATTTCTTACAGTTTAACTGTGCTTTTGGAGCCTGAAGAATATTGGTAAAAAGCGAAAATGCATCTTGAACAACAACAAAAATCTGGAATAAAGATTTGAAAAATATATTCCTGCATTTCTAATACCAATTCTTTTTGAAGTAAAGTCAATTATTTCATTAATAGTAGTGAAGAAGGATCCCAATAAGATGATTCACAAGTTAAGCAAAGACGGTTGTTGAAAGATGGGAGTAGGGGACTCGGCTCCTCACTGAAAGCTCCATTCTAACAGCGAACGTTAACCTTGGCGTTTCCTTCCGAAGTGTTCTGGAGGCGTGTTCCTCCCTCTCAGTGAAACACAAAAAGTAAACTGTCACCTTCGTCTTCTGGTTTCACTGTAGTGCATTGTCAGAACAGCTGAAGGGGAAATTCTAAAACCTCCGGCCCCAGTTAACTTTTAAACACTTTAAGCTGACTCGATTCCGGAGGGGGTCGGTGTGGCGGGGCCACCCGGAGAAGCCAGGGCCGGCAGAAGCCGCAGAAGTGCCGCGGGCGGAGCGCGCTTCCAAGGGCCGAGGAACAGGCTTAACTCAAGTCCCTCGTCCAGCAAAGCCCAGCCGGCACTGGGAGGATGGAGTTTCGGAGAGGACGGAGACTGGGACGCTGAAGCGTCCTCTGGTTATGGAGGACGTTTGGTATGAAGAGGGTCTCGCCGAATCCCAGTAATAACCAGACAGCTGGCGGCGTTCCTGGCGCGGGGGCAGCGGGAAGCGGGAGAGGAAGGCTCCAGCTCCTCTCCTGGGTCGGTTCAGGAATTCAATTTCGCACTGCTTATTGGGCACAGTGCTAAGCAGCCCTGTCCTTGAAGAGCTCACCGCTTCGCAGAAGGCGGTAACGTTCCCTCGCGCTTTGATGAGGACGCCCTGGGAGGCGGCCAGGCAGAGCTGCATCCACTTTCACCCACACTTTTCTAAAGACTTCGAAACAGGGAAGCACGACAGAGTCAGGGTGGAGACAAGGCCACGCGGCAGTGCGACCTGGGACCGCCGGACTCCCGCTGCGCGGTGTCGCGGGTCGGCTGGGGACCCGCAGCTGCTGCGGCTCTCCCTGCGCGCTGGCCCAGATCCCCGTCCGCGCTAGGCGCCCGGAACTCTGCATCCGCCTTCCTCGAGCTCGCGACCTCGCCGCCCCCGGGTCACGGAGAGGCGGCGTCGGCGAGCCGCCTGGGAGGGGGCCCGCTCCGCCTCTGAGGACCGCGAGTCCCGGCACGGACCAAACCCCGCAGCGCCGGCACCATGACGTTCGCCAGCCTGGTGCTGGCACTGATGCTCGGGGCTTTCCCGGAGGCAGTCAGCGCCGATCTGCGGCGCGAGTCTCTCCTCCACCGCCGCCACCCGCCCCCTCCGGGTCCCCGGCACGGATTCTCCAGCCCCACCCTGCAGCGGAGACCCAGGACGCCCCCGCCGCTTCCGCGCGCCCCGCAAGCCCGGCGCGCTCCGGGGCTGCTCCCCGGTGTCTGCCCTGAGGGCGCGCCGTGGGTCAACGAGACGGCCCGGGGCGCTCCGTGTCTGCGCTGGGCGGAGGTGCCCCCCTTCCTGGAGCGGCCACCCCCGGAGGGCTGGGCTCCGCTGCGAAGGCAGCGCCATAATTTCTGTCGCAGCCCCGACGGCGCGGGCGCTCCCTGGTGCTTCTACCGCAGCGTCCTGGGCAAGGTGGACTGGGGCTATTGCGACTGCAGGCACGGTGAGTGGCGGCCCGCGGGTCGGTGGTGCGGGGCTGAGCCCACCGACGGAGAAGGTGCGTTCACCGCAGGTCCCAGCTGGGAGTGAGCTGGACGTTGTCAGACTGCACGGCTTCAGTGCTGAGCTCTGGGTCCCCAGATGTGGGCGGCTTCTGCTACTCCCTGGGCGCCTGGGTGGGGTCTTTTGGGGTGTTTGTGCGTGTGTGAGCTTGTGGGGGGCCTATGGGCCTGCTAGTGTGCTTGTGGGGGGCCTGTGGGTGTGTGTGGGGTGTGTCTGGAGGAGGTATGCGTGTATGTAGGCTGTGAGCCTGTGTGCTTATGCAGGACCTAGGATGTGTGGAGGAGTGGACATGTGTGGGGGTGGATGTGCTTGTGGAGGACCTGCGGGTGGGGGGGTATGCCCCGCTGAGAGTGGATGTGTGCATGTTGGTTTGTTCTCTGGGTCAGTGTGTCTTGAGGGCTTTATGATATTTACCTAAAGGAAGCAAAGTCAAGGAGACAAAGTTGCCAATTACGTACCTCTCCCCGCTTTTTTTAACCAGTTATTGAACCCAGGGGCACTTAAACACATCCCCAGCCCTTTTTTGTATTTTATTTAAAGACAAGTTCTGGCTGAGGTGCTTGGGGCCTCTGTAAATTGCTGAGGTTTGGCTTTGAACTTGGTTCCTCCTGCCTTGGCCTCCCCAGCTGCTAGGATTACAGGCGTGTGCCACTGTGCCCGTGGCCAGTTACTGGTTTTGGAAAGGAAAATACTGTTGTCATTGAATATAATTGTCATCTAACATGGCAACCACAAACCTTTCCTTCCTGTAGACCCGATTTGGGAAAAAAGAATGTGGTAGATTTTTGCCTGGATCCCATAATTTGTCTGTGTTTGGAAAAGTACAGCAAAACTCCCAGGCTGAGATACGACGTGTGTTTGGGTGGCAGCCTGGTGAACACTGGAGAGACAGGCCGAGGGAGGGCTGTGAGCCATCTTAGGGAAGGAGGGACTGTTTCCAGCAGTGCCTGACTTGGCTGTATAACCTGTTCCTTGGGAATCGTGGGGAGTTGATGGCCTGGGGGATTCTTGGTGAGATGGTTTAGGTTGGTAGTAGTAAAAGCAGCACATCCATAACTTGCATGTAAATGAACAGTGTCCCTTGAGAAGGTGCTTCATTTTGAATTGTTGGGGTTTTGTTTAATATTAGCTCTATCTTCCATAACAACTGGGCCATGAAAACCTCATGTCCTTCAAAGTTTGAATTTCTTCTAAAAAAAAAAATATTGGCAGCTTTACACCCAAGCAGTGGGGCAGAGCTGCACCTTGCTTCCCAGGGACGTTCCATATCTGTGCCTCAGGCCCAGCCCTGCCTTGAGCTACAGCAAAATGACAGGAAGGTTGAGATCAATCACCCTCCATCCCAGAGAATGAAGTCATCACTCGGTGTGTTCCCAAGGAGAACCTCAGTGTGGCAGTAAGGTGGTATCCAGCAAAGAGCCTTGAAATTGTCTCGTTTACTGGAAGAGATTATTTGTAGCAAAAGTTGATGTCTTGCAAGCATTGATAGTTTTTTTCATTTTCCAGTTAGTTTTAGTTTTATAAATAGATGACAGTGGAGAAGAATTAGGGACTAAATGTGTAGGAAGTAATATACAGCTTCTTAAATTATATAAAACGTACTAAAAATGGAATTCAAAGATTAAAAATTATAGCAATCTACTGCTCTTTCACAGATGTATATGACTTTCAGTTTTACATCCCTAATGAGAGGAGTTGCTTGACCTTGGATTCCCAGCATCCCACTCCCTTCAGCCCGGTGGTAATTTAAATGTTTACATGTTTTCAGTGCCTATGAGTCATAGGTAACTTGGTGGGGGAGGGGGGGAGACCACATGTCACTTAACAGTGCGTAAGATGCCTGAACACAAGAAGAAGAAAAGAAACCACCAAGGTGGGCTGTAAATGCCCTCCCCACCTCAAAAGACCAAGACAGCCAGTGGGGCCTACTCATAGACTGTTCACTAGAGCCCCCATTTGTCACGGCCTGGCCGGCTAGGCGTAGCCCATGTCTTGAGAGGGCTGGCGAGCTCTGAATTGTGAGGCTTTCCTGCATGTACACTTCAGTTAGGCTGGGAACAAAGGTACCCTGTGGTGGGGAAGAGTGCTGCTTGTGTTTTGGAAAACGTGGGTTCCATTTCTGCACTCATTGTTGGGTAAGACTCTAACTCTCAGAGCTTTAGCTTTCTCCTCTGGAGAAAAGCTTTGAACAGATTGGTCCTTTGAACAGATTGGGCAAGCTGGAGTTTCAGGTGAGCCTGGACAGGGCAGGGTCTCAGTGGAGCCTGGGCAGGGTGGGCTCTCAGGCGAGCCCGGGCAGGCCTTGCCATTTCAGTGGCTCCATTGTTGGAGCAGGAGAGATGGTACCTGAGCCCTGGCCTCATGGAGCTTGCAAATTAGTAATAAAGAATTGTTCTGGGGATTGGACACGCTGAGTCAGCCTACGCCACTCCTGACTCTCTGATCTGTCTCAGAAGTAGAATTTGCATTTCTAAGGGATTTGAATGCCAAAAACTCTCTTTCACAGTTGGAACCCCATGGGAGGCATCACAAGCTTACTAGAAAGTGTGGTGGGTCTTAATGCAGAGCAGCTTAGCCTGCCACCGGCAAAGTCACCTTGCCAGGCTCAGAGTGCACACAAGGCACCCTGGGGGCAGCTTTGGTGTGGATTTAGAAAATGGTGCCTCTGACATCTGTTTGACTAGTGTGGGATAGTAACAACCTGGTTTACTGGAATATAGATGTTCACTGAGTGTGGGCCAGGTTATTTCCACATGTCTGTGGGAAGAATGAATGGGCAACTCGCTGAATTCCCCCAGTAATTCCTTCAAAAAGTTGGTTCATCTTGATCAGACAGGCAGTACCTTTCCAGCTCAGGTTGGCATGGCAGATGGGGCAACTTGCTTGGCACTGTGACAGGAGCCCCCCTTTCTCACAAGCAACCAAGTAAATTCAGCTTAAGTGGCTGGTGACTTTAGTAGCAGGTAGAATAGATGGTAAAATGTAGTACCAAGATCATCAGCTTGAATAGAGGGAAGGTGCGTCTTGGCTTACGTTGCCTGGCTCTGTTTTTTGGGTCTGTGGGGAGGCAGAGCGTCCATGGCATGAGAAGTGTTGGAGGAAGGCTGCTCGCCTTGGGGCTGGGAAGCAAAGGTAAAAAGTGCAGGAGGTCCCAATGTCCCCTTCTGGGGCAGCTCGTAGCTACCGTGCTTCCTCCCACCAGGCCTCACCCTACAGGTTCCACTGCCTCCCAACAGCACCACAAGCTGGTGAGCAGATCTTTATGGGCTTCTGGGGGACATCTCAGATCCAGGTGGTAGTTAGATGCTGACAGACCTGCCTTGTCATGCCCTGATGACCTGCTCGTGTGCACTCACCCACCTGCTATAGCTTACGCATGAGGTGGTTCCCCCAAAGGTCCGTGGCCATGCGAGAACATTCAGAGGTGGAATGAGATCGTGAGAGCTGTGACCTAATCCGTGGATTAATACGGTTTGATGGGCTGGTCACTGTCGGCAGGTGGGTGTGGAGGAAGAGGTGGGTCACTGGGGCTGTGCCTGTGGGATTTGTCCCTGGTGAGGGGAGCTCTCCCTGCGCTGTTTTCCTCCTGCACGCCTCCCATCACGATGAGCTCTAGGCTCAGAGCCATGGAGTCGGCTGACCAGGGACTGAACCTCTGAAACCATGAGCCAAAATAAATTGTTCCTCCTCTATGTGGTTCTTGTCAGGTCTTCTGGTCACAGCAATGGAAAGCTGAGCAAAACACTACCCAAATCTCGATTCACACAGAGAATGGATGTGTGGGCAGATGCTGGAGCCCACAAGCTGTCCTTGGAAGTCCATCTGTGTTTGAAGTGAGCTAACTAGAAAGTAATCTGACTGCTGCCCCTCCGCTCACTGCTGTCTTGATTCTAGGTAGCAGTTGTTGAAAAGTTTATTAGCATATCAAACCTGAAACATTTCCTGGCTGGATTTTAAACATTGAGCTCGATCTGGCTAAGGAAGATATGAAATAGTTAGATTTGAAGCATTATTTGACTTTTAATCAGCGTGATAATTTTTGTTCTAAGAAGAAAAGAAGATATCCAGTTACTAATGCTTTTTACTGAAGTTTTGTCTGCGTGTTTTGTCTGTGGTCACTATCTTGTGTGTGCCTGTGTGTTAAGGCAACTTGCACAATAGTAATTTGGCTTATAACCAGTTGGTGGGATCAAACTAAAATATTCAGCAATATAGTACTGCTCAGGGGATTTTACATGTGATGGATCTAGTGCAGACACTAAAGTAATAATTGAAGAGGTCACACATGTGACGTCATAATGCCTGTGGACCATGTAGAAGAGAAAACAGATGATGATCATGAATTTGGGTCTGGATGTGGCTTGCGTCAGCTGTGTTGGTTTTGATGGCAGAGAATGGAACTCAGCTGGGGGATAAGCAAAGCCCTGGGGAGACTGGGGAGACGTGTCCACCTGCAGGTGTGGTGGGTGGGCAGCTGCAGTGTGGTCCGTGCTGTTCCTTGTTCTGCTGCTGTATGGGGCCTCAGCCCTGGGCTGGTGGGCACCCAGACTTCAGACAGACAGTGCACAAGAGAAAGAGTATCCCTCTTCAGGCATGTCCCTCTGGAAGAGCACAGAGACCCTTCTGGAGTCGCTTCACTTGGGCACTTCATGGACCCAGGCTGCAGCACATGCTTCTTCCTGATGCTCTGAGTAAGAGGTAATAATGCTATTTCCTGGCTTTGCAGCCTCAGCTTTGAGTCCTGTGCAGGCCTGGGGCTAAGGCCAGAGCAAGGTGCAGGTCACCACCAGGTTCTGCTCTGGAGCATGCTCGGGGTTTGTTCCTGTATTTGGGAAAGAATGTAATTAAAGAGTAAATAGAGCTGGGCATCGTGGCGCATGCCTGTAATCTCAGCACGTTGGGAGGCTGAGACAGGAGAATCGTGAGTTCAAAGCCAGCCTCAGCGTCGGCGAGGCACTAAGCAACTCAGTTAGACCCTGTCTCTACATAAAACACAAAATAGGGCTGGGGATGTGGCTCAGTGGTCGAGTGCCCCTGAGTTCAACAGTGCTATGAAGTGCTACATTTTTTTTTAAAATCCATGTCTAGATGCATAACATTTAGACCCTGGTTTGGTGGGTAAAATATATTTTCTTATTTTCAGATGCTATCTGTAGGCAAATATTACTGGCAAATTTATTTCTGAAAGGAATAATTCCATAATTCTTAAGGATATCAAAGTTAGTTTGGTTGCTATGTGAGAATGATTTTAATTCTCATTGTTAAGCTTTTTCCTTTTTTCTAAATGGATGTGCGGGGATATAGTCCTCTGAAGCTGGCCTCTGCAGACTGTGCCCACATGTAGGACTGGTGTAAACCGCCTGCCATATGGGTGGCACATCGAAGTCAGAAGTCAGGGACAGCTTATTCTTGCATCCTCAGCCACTTCTTCTGCCCTCCCCTCCTTGCAAATCAACACAATGTTAATATATTTTATTGTGAGCAAAGAACTAAAGTAATGAAATTCCTCTACTCTACGCCATACAGGCACGCTCACTGTGAATGCTTATTAGGATTGCCAGAAGGGACAGAGTGGAAATATTGATTCTTGTGATGCAGCAAGGGTAGATTGCATTCACATGTCAACCCGTAGTAGCAGCCTGAAAGTGCAAAACCAAGAAGACTTGTGAAGGGAATTCCAGTCCAGTCCCTTGGACTGACAGGGATAAAATAGTTAAAGAGAACCTTCTTGAATGTTCTCAGTTTGGGGAATTCCTGGTTCTAGCAAAGTGGCCCATAAAGCAAATTTTTGTACCATGAATCCTTTGTATTTTCTTAGTTTATAAAGCTGGAGCTATATCCATACAGAAGAAAAATAATTGTAAACTAAGATGACAGTGATCTAAACATTTTTGGTCACACATGTAGGAAAGCAAGTTCTAAGCATGATTAAACATCAGAACTTTTGCCTTGATGCAGTTAGACAGCAGCTGACTTTCTTCTGCAGCAGCTCATTTCGTGAGTGCTGGGGCTCCTCTGGACCTGCTGTGGAGCCTGGCCTGTGCAGTCCCAGGCTTCTCCCCTATGGGCTTGGTCTACACATTTGCAATGACTGATAGAGTTGACCTAGTACCTACAAGATTTCAAGTGTTCAATTATAATTATTAACAAAAATTTAGGACAAGAATATTTAGAATAATTTCCATCAAATTGGCACTTGAGAGACTTCCAGACAGTGCAGTCGTCCCTCTGCTGGGTGCTGTCCAGAGATGGTAGCTGCGACCCCCAAGGACAAAGCAGAATGCTTGGCTGCAGTGGGCAGGGGCAGAGAAAGGGGAGGGTGTGTTCTTGACAATACAGGATGGTGGCAATTAAGAAACAGTTCCCAACCAAAGCATTTGGGCTAGGTGTATGTGAAGAACTTCATTGTTAGGAGGATTAGAAGAGAAATTAGTTAACCTGGCTTGGGGAACAGGCTGTATGCTGACCTGAGTGACTCTGTGGTGTGTAGAACAGCAGTTCTCAGGCTGCACCTGCCCTGAGTATTTCCATCTTGTAAAGCAGTAGTTTGGCATAAGCTTCTCCATTCTGAGTTTTGACCGCTGAGGTGGATGACTTCACATCTTCTTTGTACAAGTCAATAGCCACCATCTGCCTGGCATAACCATAAGGCACAAACTGAGAAAAAATTAATCTTGCTAAGAAGAATGACCACCTGGCATGTATTGAGTTAATCAGAAGCACATGGGTGCACGGGCTGTATCAAACCCACATCAGTGAAAGTAGGCCCAGGAGCTTATGGAACACACCAGGCCTGCAGACAATTCAGCCCTCACTTGAGACCCATAAAAGGAGGGCACCCTGAGACTGGACGCAGTGGTACCTTGACCTGGTTGCCTGGTCGTTCATCACCAGCCCTGCCCAGGAAAGTTGCCACAGTGGTGAACCTCTGCATTTCTGTCCTTGGGCTTCAGCAGTGTGGTTTCTTCTGCTGGTGAGGACCACGTAAGTCCCACTCCAAGCTGACATCTCAGGCTGATGCTCCACTCTGGCACTGAAGCAGCTGCCATCTGGACCTTGGCCTGGAATGAGCTCCTATGTTCCGCCAGCTCTGCAGCCTGAGCAGGCTCTCCTCTGGTCCCTAATCGTGTCTGACCACCTCCAGTGACGGCCTCACATCTGCTCTGCCTTTGCTCTCAGTTCAGCCTCCTGGACCCCTGGGACTGCCTGAGCCCTTCCCTGGCCTGAGCCCCTCCTTCCCTGGCCTGAGCCCTACCCTGGCCTGAGCCCTTCCCTCCCTGCCCTGAGCCCTTCCCCCACTGGCCTGAGCCCTTCCCCCCCTGCCCTGAGCCCTACCCTGGCCTGAGCCCCTCCCTCCCTGGCCGGAGCCCCTCCTTCCCTGGCCTGAGCCCTTCCCCCCCTGGCCTGAGCCCTTCCCCCCCTGGCCTGAGCCCTACCCTGGCCTGAGCCCTACCCTG
>CM053408.1:80442-115555 GCA_028644305.1 Xerus rutilus | reverse complement strand
AGGGCATCTAGGTTGGTTCCACAGATTAGCTACTGTGAATTGTGCTGCTATGAACATTAAAGTGGTGTGTCACTGCAGTATGCTGTTTTTAAGTCCTTTGGGTATAGACTGAGGAGTGGGATAGCTAGGTCAAATGGTGGATCCATTCTAAGTTTTCTGAGGAATCTCCATACTCTTTTCCAGAGTGGTTGCACCAATTGGCAGTCCTACCAGCAATGTATGAGTGTGCTTTTCCCCCACAATCTCACCAACACTTGTTGTTGTTTGCATTCTTTTTTTTTTTTAATATTTTTTTAGTTGTAGATGGACACAATGTATTTTTATTTTATTGCTTTGTATGTGGTGCTGAGGATCGAACCCAGGGCCTCACGTATGTGAGGCAAGCGCTCTACCACTGAGCTACAATCCCAGCCCGTTGTTTGCATTCTTGATAACTGCCATTCTGGCTGGCATGAGATGAAATCTTAGAGTAGTTTTGATTTGCATTTCTCTAATGGCTAGAGATGTTGAAAATTTTTTCATATATTTGTTGATCGATTGTATATCTTTCTGTTCAGCTCCTTAGCCCATTTATTGATTGGGTTGTTTTTGTTGTTGTTGTTGTTAAGTTTTTTGAGTTGTTTATATATCCTGGAGATCAGTGCTCTACCTGATGTGAGTGTGGCAAAAATTTGTTCCCAGAATGTAGGCTGTCTGTTCACCTCCTTGATTGTTTCTTTTGCTGAGAAGGAGCTTTTTAGTTTGAATCCATTTCGTTTATTGGTTCTTGCTTTGATTTCTTGTGCTTTAAGAGTCTTGTTAAGGAAGTTGGGGCCTAATCTGACGTGATAAAGATTTGGGCCTGTTTTTTCCTCAATTAGGCACAGGGTCTCTGGTCTAATCCCAGGTCCTTGGTCTACTTTGAGTTGAGTTTTGTGCATGGTGAGAGATAGGGGTTTAGTTTCATTTTGCTGCATATGGATTTCCAGTTTTCCCAGCACCACTTGCAGTGACACAGCTACTTCAATGTTTATAGCAGTACAATTCACAATAGCTAAACTATGGAACCAACTTAGATGCCTTTCATAGATGAATGGATAAAGCAACTGTGGTATATACACACAATGGAATATTATTCAACATTAAAAGAGAATAAAATCATGGCATTTGCAGGTAAATGGAAGGAGTTAGAGAACATCGTGCTAAGTGAAGTAAGCCAATCCCAAAGAACCAAAGGCTGAATGTCCTCTCTGATAAGTGGATGCTGATCCATATTGGGGGAGGGGGCAGGGGAAGAATGGAGAAACTTTGGTCAGAGGGGAGGGAGAGGAAGAGATGGGATTGGGGGCAGGAAAGATGGTGGAATGAGATGGACATCATTGCCCTCGGTACATGTATAACTGCACAGAAGGTGTCACTCTACATTATGTACAACCAGAGAAATGAAACATTGTGCTCCGTTTGTGTACAATGAATCACAATGCATTGTGCTGTCATGTGTACCTAAGTAGAATAAATAATTAAATAAATAGAAGAAGGGAATTGCCAGGACACTGTTCAGAGCAGCTCCTAGTGGCTGCGAGGAGAAGGCTGAGCCTGCTGGGCAGGTGGGTCTCCCTTCCTCCTTGTCAGTGCCTGGAGGGCCCTGATTGGGAGGAAGGAGCTCTTCCCCACAGAGGTGGCTTCGCTTGTAACTACTACCGCCTACACAGGAAACGTGCAGATACTAAGTAGGCAAAACCTAGCAGCTTCTTTTGATCCTGGGAAGCAGTTTGTCAATTCTTCGCAGCACTGGGGCTGAACCAGGGCCTCCTGCACACTCGGCATGCACTGTACCACTGAGCTGCACCCCTGCCCGAGATTGAGCGTCAGTGTGCCAGAATCCTCCTGTCTTCTCACTTGGAAGATGAAGAACTAATATGCAGTAAAGAGGGATCTTGAATCCTAAGGTTTGTTCGGTTTGGATGCTGTTGTAGCAGTACATATTTTTCTTAAATGGAAGTTGGTATAATTTAAGATGAAAGAAGTAACTCCAGAGCCTAGAAGGGTTGGTGCGTGGGAATGTTAATTGCTGATTTTATCAATGAATATTTAGTCCTGCCAACAGCCATCAGCAGGTTGTGAGGAATGTGGGCATGCCCTTTCCTCTGAAGGCCGAGAGGTGGAGCAGGTCTGTGTGCCTGCATCAGAGTCCTCCTTCATGCGCAAACCACATGTGCCTTTATTACCCTGAAACCAAAAGGGAACAAAACTTCCTGTGAGACATAAAGAAAACAAGAACAGAGCTCTAGCATAGTTAGAGTGTGGTCCTCTCTCTTCTGATTATGAAAGAATGTAGCTGTGACCCAGCAGATGTAAGGTCCAGACAGGACACTCTGGTGGCCCATGTCCTCTCAGCAGCCTCTCTCCTGAGCACACACCTGCACACTGAAGGCAGAGTGGCCCAGCTGTGCCGTGGTAAAGACACATCTGTGGTTCAGCACCTCCATGTTCACGGAGTACTCCTGGCAGCCTGTGTGGAAGCAGTTACAGGCTCACCATATGAATCCAATGAGTGCTGAATCCTTTAAGCTTAATACCAGTTTGTACACATCAGAGGTTGCCTATAAAAATATGTGAACTAAGCTGGGCATAATTGTGCACACCTGAATCCCAGCACCTTGGGAGGCTGAGACAGGAGAGTCGCAAGTTCAAAGCCAGCCTCAGCAATGGTGAGGTGCTAAGCAACTCAGTGAGGCCCTGTCTCTACATAAAACACAAAATAGGGCTGAGATGTGGCTCAGTGGTCAAGTGCCCGAATTCAATCCCCGGTACCAAAAAAAAAAGTGAACTAGATGAGCTAAAAGGAGAGCCCTTCTGCACATTATTATTTATTCATCAGTTTCAGCATCTCTCTAGCACATAGTATATGTAGAATTCAAAACCCTACAGACTGAGTCTAGTGTGTTACTGTGCTTAGACACAGTAATCAGTTTGAAGATGCTGACCTGGAATGCTGGAGCTGGAAAAGTCTTCGAGCGTCTGAACTTCTCCTTTTAGATATTAGAAGGCAGAGCCACAGAGATCAGTTCAGAGTGACTTTCAGCGAGTCCAGACCAGAACCCAGGTGCCCCGGGGCCTTGAGGTACACTGCGTGCAGATGGCCCACGCTCCCATTTTGTACCTGTAGCTCGCCTGTTTGTCTCTGAGTCCTCCCTAGGCAGCAGGGCCCATGCAGATGGCTCACCACTGTTGGCGGAAAGGTCTCCCTGTGACCGCAGCCCACGTCTGGTCTGGGCTCCACTTCCTTGCGGCTTATGCACTCAGCCCTCGTTCCCTGTCTTTGCTTGCATACTTATCTTTCCTGATTTCTTTCAGTTTTTAAAAGTCCTCATTTTGGGCGGGGGTTGTGGCTCAGTGGTAGAGCGCTCCCCTAGCGTGGGTGAGACACTGGGTTCGATCCTTAGCACCACATACAAATTAATAAATAAAAATAAAGTCATGATTTTAAAAAATCCTCATTTTGGTGGGGGGTATACCAGGGACTGAACTCAGGGGCACCCGACCACTGAGCCACACCCCTAGCCCTATTCTGTGTTTTATGCAGAGACAGGGTCTCACTGAGTTGCTTAGCGCCTCGCCCTTGCTGAGGCTGGCTTTGAACTCTGCAATCTTCCTGCCTCAGCCTCCAAATCTGCTGGGAATCATCATCTTTCGATGAGAAATCTGGCTTACATTTGATGAGCCTAATGTCTGTTGTATTTCCAGAGGAAAAGGAGCAGCAAGGCACACCCCAGTCTCTGGACTGCGCCATGTCCCCATTCACTGGAGCAGTGTCCGCTGTCATGGAGGTGAAGAGAGCATTCTGCTCTGCCAAAAACAGGCCTGGCGAGGTGGGGTGTGTCCCCAGGACACAGTCGCCGCCATCATTTGCAGCTCTTCCCATGGTAAAAAAAAAAAAAAAAAAAAAATCTTACTTTAGCTTCATTGTGTTTTAAACATGATTCTAGATGATAAAGGTGTCTTAGTTAGATCATTCGTTTTAAGAATTTAAGTATGAAATGGTGTGAATCATCATGAGAGTCTATCCTGCATCTCTTTGAATTCTATTTGATTTTCAATTAGTATCTAATGTTTAACTTTTAATATAATTTGGTTTCAGATATATGTGCTGTATGGTGTGTTGCATGTGAAACGCTTGCTCTGGTAATGGGAGGGCATGGTGGAGGCGAGAGGGACGCAGCCTTGAAACCCAACACAGATGCACACCTAGGGCAAACCGACGTGCTGGGTAATGGGGCCCAGCCATGGCGTCAGCTTCTTCCCTGGTGCCAGCATGGAATGGGCTTCTAGAGCTCCACGGATGTGCAGCTGGAGCACAGGCAGAAGAGGCACAGCTGCCTGAAGAGGGCGCCTGCTTTCCCTGGGGCCAGGAATGCTCAGGGTGTCACCACAGCTGGGGCGCCCTGTGTGCCCAGGATCCGTTCTTGCTATTGTGGGGAGCAGTATGGCCAGGGGTCTCAGGACATGGCAAGCTAAACGGCCAGGCCAGGGCACGGCTTATTGCAGAGGGGCATTGTCAGGGGGAAACACAAAGGCTCCCACCAGAGGACACAAAGAGACCAGCGAGCGATGCTGAGGGGACTGAGGCTCCTGGACCAGGTGCCACCACCTGAAGTGTCCACCACTGGTAGGTCCTCTTTGCTTCCTTCCTTCTCCACGTTGAGAATGATGGCACTTCTGCAAGGACTGTTGATGCTGTGTCACACCAGGAGTGATGTGAATTAGGCCATATAATGCCTGCGTTAACAACACCGCTGGTTTCACTGTGATGGATAAGACATCTCACACCATGAGGAGCAAGGCAAGATCTTGAGGAGATACGTCGTGACTTCCATCAAGGCTATCTGATTTCATTTTCCCTGCCCTTCCCAATCTATCATCCAATTCCCTCCTTATTGTCATTTTCAGCTCATTGATTCAAAAAAAACCCCTAGAAACAAAGAAGGTTGGGAAAAAATACGATATTGAAAAAAGATTCCCTTATGGGAAATTGAGAGAACTTGTGGTGTGCGTGGGGTCAGTGACCACACAGTCCCAGCACCTGCTTAAGAGGAAACAGTCGCTGAGCACTGAGCCTACCCTAGTAGTGCTGACTCCCAGCTCCTCCCTTAAGGGTGAAGAGGATTCAGTGAGCACAGATCCTGCCTTAGGTACAGTGATGACCCCCAGCTCCTCCCTTAAAGGTGAAGAGGAGTCAGTGAGTACTGAGCCTGCCTTAGGTACAGTGATGACTCCCAGCTCCTCCCTTAAAGGTGAAGAGGATTCAGTGAGCACTGAGCCTGCCTCAGTCACAGTGATGATCCTCAGTACCTCCCTTAAAGGGAAGAGGAGTCAGTTAGCACATAGCCTGCTCCACTGAGAGTGAGGATCCTAGGTATGTTTCTTAGTTTCAGAATTGTGCTTATGGTCATGTCATGTAGACCTTTTAGCTTTTTAAAAACTTACAAAGTTCTATTTTGACCATAGGGAATTGTAGTAGTCACAATGATAACATGTTTAGTTTTATTTAAATTCAGGTAGAATATAAGCAATTAATTTACTGAATTTCTTTCCTTGTCTTTTGTGACTTTGTTACAATGATCAGTATGTTAATCCAATTTTATCATGTGGTTCTCTACATTTTTTTATCCTTTGACAATTCTTTTTTACATTATAGATGGACACAATACCTTTATTTTATTTTATTTTTTATGTGTTTTGTGGATCAAACCCAGGCCTCACACTTGCTAGGCAAGTGTTCTACCACTGAGCTACAACACCAGTCCCCTTTTGACAATTTTTTATCTAAACAGAAAAAATTCTTAAACTGTCACATTGATAACTGAAAGGTAGAGTGCCATGAGGGCTCTAGGTTGTAGATGATTCCAAACTTTTTTTTAATGTGGTACTGAGAATTGAACCCAGGGCCATGATGAATGCAGGACAAGCACTCTACCAAGTGAGCTATATCCCTAGGCCTCCACACTCTTTTATTTGAATTTTTCCCTGCCATACTTACTGTGCAAGGACCATTAACTTAAGAAACATGCATTTTGTTTCATAATTTTTTCTGTATATTTCGAACTTTTTAAAAGAAAAATAAACATATAACTTAGAAAACTTACATTTTTTATCACCATTTCATCATATATTTTGACCCTATTTTTATTCTTTCACAAATTGCATCCTGGTTAACTTACGTGTTTTAATTTTATTACAAATAAAGGAATATGAGTACATGCAAATACTGCGATTTGAATTTTGCTTCAAGTTTTGTGTTCATGTATAAAAGCATCCATGAAGCTGTTGTTGACTCCTGCTGTGGAGGTTGAGGAGTGCAGCCCTCTCTGGCCCCGTCTCTGGCCTCCAGCCCCTCCTCCATCCAGGGCCCTCTTTCTCCCAGATAGCCTAGCTCCCCCCAACGTGGTGAGCTGCAGGGTCTCCTTGGTGGCCTCTTTCCTTTACCTATGTCATCTGCCACTGTGGAGGATAAACTCCCTGAGGGCAGGCTCAGCCTGGTGCCCTGAGCAACCTTGCAGGCTTGCAGGCTGAGGATGTGGATTATCTGTTGTTGAACACAGGTGAATGCTGGACATTGTGGACTGTTTTTGTTGGGAATGTCCTTTCTTGGTTTTGAGCATCGCTTGCTAACCCAGTCATGAATAAAGACTTGTCACATGCCTTCTCTCTGCCAGGGACCTGAAATGCACAGGTGAGAGGAAAGAGTGTGCTGGTCCTCATGCTAGCTGAGGGGAGTGAGCTGTTTGAGATAAAGGCCCTTGCTCTGAGGACAGGTCAGGGATGTGGTAGGCGTGCCTTAGGAGAGGCTGTCACCACGCCTGAGGAAGGGGCTGAGAACTGACTGATGAGAGGAGGGAGCCCCTGAAGTTCCCAGGAGGAGAGTTCAGACAGCCGCCAGGTGAGACTGAGGTGGGAGCCACAGCGGAGCCTTTGGTTCAGAAGGAAGAGGACAGTGTAGGGACATCCCAGTGGCTCAGGAGCCTCGGAGGAGAACAGAAGGAGTGGACAGGGAAGGTGGGACATTGGCAAGGGCTCCAGACTGCGGGAACGTGGGACCCTTGTGGGCTCCTTGTGGGCTCTTTGATTTTGTGGTGCCAGGGATGGAACCCAGGGCGGGCCTGGCCCTCTCCTGCTGAGCTGTGCTGTGCCCGCCCCTTGGGTGGTCCTCACTGAGGAGATGCATGGGAGCTGATTCTCACCCAAGTGAGCCTGCGGCCATCATGTCCACCAGCTTGCCGCAGGAGTTAGAGGCAATTTTGACTTAATTTCTACAGATATAAAAATAATTCTCTCTTGAAAACAATTGTTATAAACATGCCATTTTTAATAAGATGTTGATAAAGCCCAAGTTGCTATGAATAAAATGTCTCCACTATCGTAGCATAAGAACCGACCGTGCTTCTAGTAGTCCTCAGGTTTCAGGGTCTTTTCTGATCTCTAAGGTTGCTGGGAAGCTGGGTTCAAGCTGTTGCTGTGAAGGGTCCTTGGATGGCATGATTCCACGTGCAGCATTTCGCTGGGTCCCTAGTACCCCAACACGTGTGCTTGTGTGTGTGTGCCACGCACGGTGCGGCTTGACTGGCTGTTGAGAGGAAGGTGCCTCAGCCCACGCCTAGGGAGCAGTGGTACGAAGGCGCAGGCTGACCTGTCCTCTCTCGTCCACAGGCCTAGCACTGCCTGCCATCCGCCTGGCTGGCGGCCGCAGCCTGCGTGAAGGGCGAGTGGAGCTCTACCGTGCTGGCCGCTGGGGCACCATCTGCGATGACCAGTGGGATAAGGCAGATGCAGAAGTGGTCTGCAGGCAGCTGGGCCTCAGGTTTGTTTTCACTGCTCTTGTTTAGTTTTGCTTAAATTTTGAATCTGTTGTTTCCGTGACCAAAGGAAGGCACTGTTTGTTTAATCTGCGTATATCCTGGAGCAAGCCGGAAGCCTGGCTCTGGGTCTCTGTCCTGGCGGCTCCTGCAGGTGCTCTGTGTGCTCTGCAGGCCTAACCTTCTCATGCGGAGCTGGTGGTTTCGTGTTCCCAGGAGCTGAGATTCCCACTGGTTTCCAGGGTAGCCCTGTGGTTCCCAGGTAAGGATCAGCAGAGACTTGGGTCATCTGATCAAACAGCCGCTGTTGGCTTGAAATTCACTTTGAACTCTTATCCCCACATGTTGTCTGACCCTTGAGCTTCTCTTGCTCATTTATTAGGAATGTGCTTAAAACAAAGGATGTTTATTAATGCATGCGGAACATAATTCCCACGTAGGCGTGGGATGCAGCCTGCGCGAGGGCGACCACAGTGCAGTCTACCTTCTCCTTGTCCACTGTGCTGGTTCTGACCATAGACCTCCTAATCCCCCTCTGTTGTGATTCTGAATGTGAGCATGACAAACTTAAAAGGTCGTCTAAAACTACGTCCGGGGATCTTTTAGAAGTCAATACTGTGCTTTAAATTCTAGCAGTGTCCCTCTGGCACCTTGCGGAGGATCCCCATGTCCAGGCTTCCTGTCATGAGTCTTTCTGTGCAGTCAGCTGCCCTCCTTGATGCTGGAGTGTGAGCTTTGACCCTCCAGCTGTTGCTACTCAGGTGTTTGTGAAATTGTTTTTACAATTGCTCCCCGTCCTTGAAGTGTTTTAAAGTATAGGTGTTTTAGCACTTTATCTCCAAGTCTAGTGAGTGTCTCTTAAGAATGGGAACACTGTCCCTGCAGAGCAGATTATCATTCCCATGACTAACTTATTCGGTGACCATGCCTAACAGTGATTTCCATCATCTTTACACCTGCTCGGCTTTGCCCACCGCACTCAGACAGGCGTTTGTCCCTTGGTCTCTTCGTCAAGAGCAGTCTCCTGTTTTCCATGATGCTGGCTGGCCCAGTGTCCTCTCCACTGACTTTGTCTTCTTCTTCCTCCTGATGCCCGTTGGTTGGTTGGTCTGTAATAGGTGTGGGAACTGAAAATAATGTAGCCTAGGGGAAAAAAAATAGCCATGCACTGATAGCTTCCATCTCCCCCAACAGATGCCTTCCTGATGCTAATCGCAGGAAGGAGGGAGCGTCTCACCACACTGAAGTGATAACCTTTGGCAGGCATTAACCTGCAAAAACACAAGACCCTTGCCCCAAGAGCTCAACTTCCTGAGCACTAATGGAACAAACCCCAAATTCCTAAGTGCCCACAAAAACTGACATGCCCACCAGACCACCTCCTGGGATAAGACGCAGTCCCTTCTTTCTTTGTTTGGGGGCTCATTTTTCACCAGGAAAGTGGGTCCCATCACAGCATCACTTTGTCCCCGCATCCCCTGTTCCCGTGTGAAGCTTCGTTCCTGGATAGAGCGTTGAGCTGATTTGTGAAGTTTGCTTTCGTCCCGGTCTTTTTGTGCTAACAGTCTGGTCCTTGTAGTTCCTGAAGTTGGAAGGGAGGGCCAGAGGCTGGACTGTTGAAAGCAGATGCTTCACTACAGGTGATGTGCGCTCATCAGGGCTGTTTCTCCACTGTGAGGCTAAATTTGAGCACTGGGGTGAGGGCACCTGCTGGATCCTCTCTGTCGGGTCACAAGGTCCTGAGACTGGCTGCTCAAGTGCTGTCCTGCCTGAGAGAGCGCAGGCGGGATCCGCAGGCTCCATGCCATCCCTGCCATACGGTCTACTGCTGCCATTGTTTTCTTGGAAAGGTTGGAGAGAGGACCAGTCAGTTCCTCTGGAGAGAACGAATGAATCACTAAAATTTTAAGGCTATAATTTTGAGTGTTCTGACTGGGCATCAGCCTCGGGAATGACTTTATTAGTGCCTCCAGGTTCTGCAGTTGGGGTCGGCAGAGCGTGAGATCATGGCAGGTGCTGGACGCAGAGCAGCCTGGGTCTGAGCCCCACTTGGAATGGAGAAGAGTTTCAGGACATCTCTTACCAATATGTCCTCAGCTGTGGTGTGTCCTAGTTTAGTCAGCACTTAGGTATGAAGCACACATTGACTGTCTTGGTCAGTGAATTAGAAACTGTTCTATTTAAAAGATATCATTAAACATTCAAAGTAAAGTGGAAATTGGGCAGGGATCATCAAACACTTTTCTAGGGTACAGAACCTCTACTTAGTTAGCTATGAATTTTATAAAGCATTCCACTGTGCATGTGTGTCTGTGATCATTGGATTATCAGTTACATGCTCTATGTTATATATGTTCAACGCTGTTGTTGGTTACTAAGTTATCTATATCTTTGCCAAAAATATTAAGAACTGTCTGAGTATAGCATAATCCGTTAATGTCACCAGTCATAGGAAGGGTTATTCTAAATTCAAGCTGGAAAGTATATATATATTTTTACTATTAATACATTTCTGTGGAGAAAGGGCAAGCTTTTGTTGCTTAGAAGATTGCATGTAAGGGGCTGGGGTTATGGCTCAGCGGTTGAGCACTTGCCTCACATATGTGAGGCACTGGGTTCGATCCTCAGTACCACATAAAATAAATAAAGATATTGTGTTCATCTACAACTAAAACAAAATATAAAAAAAAAAAAAGATTGCATGTAAAACTTAAATGACATTGAATGTTAATAACATTTGCAATGTCAAAGCCATTCTGGAAATTTATGTTTCATTCATGAAAGAAAAAGATTTTTTTTCAATTTAAATGTTTCTTTAACAAAGACCATGTTGACAATAGCCGTTAAACAAAAGCAGATTAAGATGAAGCCAGGCACAGTGGTGCAAGCCTGTAATCCCAGCACTCTGGGAGGCTGAGACAGGAAAATGGCGAGTTCAAAGCCAGCCTCAGCAATAGCGAGGTGCTAAGCAACTCAATGAGACCCTGTCTCTACATAAAACACAAAATAGGGCTGAGGATGTGGCTCAGTGGTCAATGCCCAGTACCAAAAAAAAAGAAAAAAAGATGAGATCACCAGGAACACTATTGCTGAGTACCCACCTGGGTTAAGTAAGGTGCTAAGATCTTTCTCAGGCATTAGCTCATTGCTGTCTTTCTATAATGAGATTCATATTTGAAGAAATGACTAAAAGGAAGACTATCTCCAGACATACTAGAGTGTTAGCTTTCTGTTACTATAACAAAGGCTGAAGACAATCAACTTAAAGAAGAAAGGTTTATTTTGGCTCACAGGTTTGGAGTTTTCAAGTCTTGGTCTGCTGGCCCCTTTGCTTTGGGGCCTGTGGTGAGGCAGCTTGTCATGGCAGAGAGCATGTGGTGGAGAGAGGAAGAGGGCACCACAGTCCTTGTGGAGGCACACGCCACAGCTAAGGCCTCCCCTGGGATTCCATCTGAACAGTTCCCCAGCCCCTCACAGTGCCACGCTGGGGCCACCTGTCTGACTCAGCATGCCCAGTGACTTGTCTGCATCACTGGCACTCTGGGTTCCGGCTGACGTCATTCTGTTGCTATTCTTTTACTGGGTTTTGTAGTTCTCCAGTGAACCTGCATTAAAGCACACCTGGGTGTACAGCACCTCTTCCGTGTAACTTGTCCTGCTCATTTGAAGGCTGAGGACTTTCAGGTGGAATCATTTTTTAGTGGCACAGGGTTGATGGCAGGCAACACAACTGCTGCTCTTCTCAAGTTACAGTTCCTTCTTGAGCAAGCTTCACCTCAGGCCTACCTGCTGCATTGGGTCCCCGGGGGTGAGGACATTGTGCTCCCTGGAGTGTGGCTCCAGCTCTCTGAGGTGCCGTCTGTGGGCCCTTGTTGTGATGGTGTCTGCTCGTTTTGATGGCTGGCAAGCTTCTAATTACAAAAGGGATTATTGTGCTTCAGACACATCTGATCAACTCAGAGCTTGGAGGAAGATGACAGAGGCAGCCAGATGCTAGAACATGGGGTAATTTGAGCTCGGCCGCTTACCAGGGGGGTTCCAGCAGAGACGAGTGAGTTCTTTTTCGTGTGCTTACTATTAAAAGTGCATCCCCATGTCATCCCCATGTCATCCGAAACTGTAAAGGCACAGTGTAGAATGCTGACACCACGCTTCTGTGGGTTCATGTGTCATTTTGAATCTTAGGGTTTTTCTTCCATAAAATTATCATATATCGTACAAATATCATTGTACTGAGTAGTCAGAATAAAAATTTTTCTGGTATCAATTGCTTTAAAGTAGTTTTTCTTTGCTCTTTTATTTTATTATTCCTTAAATTTTAAAAAATATTGTATGATAGCTAGTAGATGAAATTATTGAGCAGGGAAGAGCCCTTTTTTCCACAGGTGGGGAAGTCAGGTCCTCTGGGATTGCCCAGCGCCCCTGCAGTTGACCTGTCCGCGGGAAGCAGAGTCCTGAGGTGAGGATTCCCTTAGTTTAGGACCTTTCCTTTCGTCCTCGTGTTAATTGGACCACAGTGTGGGGCAGGAGGGAGGCAGGGCCTGGCTGCTGAGAGCCAGGTCGGACTGTCTTCCAGACCAGTGTAGCATACTGAGCCAGTGAGATCCCCGGGCTGCAGTCACAGCGGGTGTCGGTTATCTGACTTCTTCTGTCTCCCCAAGACAGCAGGCCACGCCCAGGGAGGGAGTGGGTCTACATATTTAGCCTCTGTCAACGAAGGACACACTTCATGCAGTGCAGTCTGAGTACTGAACAGGGCCAAGAGCTCTCGCTGCTGTAGGAAGGAGTGGACTGAGCTCACGTCTGCGCAGCCCTGCCCTCTGGTTCATTCTGTGATTCCACGGCTAGTGAGTAAGAGAGTGGGCCACCCTGGGCTATGAGGCTGGGGTGGGACGGTGTCCCTACAGGAGGGACGTAGAACAGGCACCCTGCGCCTGCGCCTGCGCAGCTCTGCCTGAGGTTCGTTCAGCTCTGTGCGCTTCCTGTACTGGCCGCTGTCAGCAGAGTCCTGGGCTTCGTTGGTTTTCCCTGGAAGCCAGCAGCAGGAAATGCTCGCCACTGGATGAGGAGCGTGTGTATAGATCATTTTCTAACTGTCAGTGAGTCAAGATTAGCTGAAAATCCAGTTTGTGTTATAACATGAGTTCCTGGTTAATGTTTCTCCACCTCAGCTTTACTTGTTTTCTGATTAGTTTTTTTTAAATTGTTTTGGTTGTACATGGACACAATACCTTTATTTTATTTATATATTTTCATGTGGTGCTGTGGATCGAACTCAGTGCCTCACACATGCTAGGCAAGTGCTCTACCACTGAGCCACAACCCTATTCCTGATTAGTTTTTGAATTAAATGTTTTTTTGTGATCATTAAGATATTTATGAACAATGGGAAATATGGAAGTGTATAGGGAAGGAAACAAAGTGCCCAAAAGGTGTTTTAAGGAGATTGAACAGGCAGTTTCCTCAGAGCCTCTATCTGCATCCCTTCTCCCATCTCGTGTTCTTCAGAGCAACTGGCCTGGCCTTCTGCTATTCCTAGAGCCTGTCACATGCCTTTGATGTACCCAAACACGGAGCCTCCAGTGCCCCACAAACCGTCTGGCTGCCTCACACAGCCAAGGTAGGATGACATTGGTCTAGAGCCCGCATCCCATGGCCTAGAGCCTGTGTCAGCAGCCTACAGCCCGCATCTCATGGCCTGGAGCCCGCGTCTTATGGCCTGGAGCCCGCGTCTCACAGCCTAGAACTGGTGTCTCACAGCCTGGAGCCCCGTGAACAGTCTAGAGCCAGTGTCACACCGCCACCAGTGGGCTGGCACATGGCCTAGGGCCTGTGTCTTTAGCCACCAGTAGGCTCCAATATGGAGTTAAAGGACCCACGCTGCGCTGTTAAAGGACCCGGACCGTGGGTGACCAGTCTGCCGTGTTTTGTGGAGAGCCTCCCTCTGCTGCCTTGCGGCTCTGCACTGTATGAGACTACTGAGAGATGAGATCCCTTTGCATCTGTTTTGGTTGGGCCTCCAGGAGCTCCAGGCTGTTTTCGCTGGATGGGGGCCACAGGCTGTCCTGCTCGCCTGCCCGTTGTGTTTCCAAGTACACTGGTTGTCATCCACTGAGTTATAATAAGTTATTGTTGATGATTGCCAGGAGATTTTTCTGGTTGCTGTTACATGTTGTGGATATTTCTTCTGGACTGTTGGTTGGTCTTTTGACTCTGATAATGGTGTGTTCTGCTGTTGGGTGGGTTTCTATCTGCGTGTTGCTGAATTGGACTTCTTTGGTCTTTCTTCTGAGTTGTGAGTTTCTTGTCTTGCTTGGGAAACCCTCTCTGGTATCAAGGCTATAAGAACTCTGTTCCAGTTGTTTTATTTATTTATTATTTATTTATTTATTTATTGGTACTGGAGATTGAACTCAGGGGCACTCGACCACTGAGCCACACCCCCAGCCCTGTTTCCTGTTTTTATGTAGAGACAGGGTCTCACTGAGGTGCTTAGCGCCTCCCCGTTGCTGAGGCTGGCTTTGAACTCGCGATTCTCCTGTCTCAGCCTCCCTAAGTGCTGGGATTACAGGCGTGCGCCACCACACCCGGCTATGAATTTGGGATCTAATTTTATGACTCCCATACTGGTCCCAGTGAGTTGTTTCCACTGAGATGTCCCTTAATAGACCTTCTTTCCTGGGCTGGGGCTGTAGCTCAGTGGTAGAGCGCTAGCCTAGCATGCGTGAAGCACTGGGTTTGATCCTCAGCACCACATACAAACAATAAATGAATAAAATAAAGATCCATCAACAGCTAAAAAATATTAAAAAAAAAAAATAGACCTTCTTTCCTGCCACTGGGCCTCCTGTCTGGTGGCCTCCCTCTCCAGCTCTGCTGGAGTCTCACTCAGCCTCCTCCTGACTGGGCCTCCTCTCTGGGAGCCTCCCTCTCCAGCTCTGCTGGAGTCTCACTCAGCCTCCTCCTGACTGGGCCTCCTCTCTGGTGGCCTCCCTCTCCAGCTCTGCTGGAGTCTTACTCAGCCTCCACCTTTGCCTTCCCTGAGGCCCTTCCTGTAGCACAGTGGTCTGTGAAGTTTTCTTAAAGGGCCACACAATAACTTGTTTGGACTTCACATCTCCTCCATGATGTGATGTTTCACAAAAGCAGACTGAGACCACTATTTAGGGACAAGTGTAGCTTTGTTCCAGTAAAATTTTGTTTTTGGACAATGAAATTTGTATGTTAAAAAATTTTTATAACATAAGTCATATTCTCTTTTTATTTCCCTCCAACCATTATAAAATGTAGAAGCCTGTCTTAACTCAGGGGCCAGGTAAAGCAGGGCACCCAGGACAGACTAGGGTAGGGCCTCTTCTCTCCTGATGTGGGTCCTTCCCTGGAGAGGAGCCTGGGGTTTCAGGCGGACAGCTCCAACAGCTGCCTTCCTTCTCCAGACCCACACTGGTGTGTGTGCTGGCTCCATCAGACCCTACCTGGTGTGTGTGCTGGCTCCATCAGATCCTACCTCCTGTTCAGCTGCTCCGGAGTGTTGGCATGAACATGTTTCCTTTGGAGGAGAGGACCTCTTCTACTGTGAGCAGCTGTGAATGTCTGAATTCCTTCACAGCCTGTGGACACCTAACTACTGTAAGATCAGTTTGGCTTAAAATACTTTTCTAGAAACATCTGTGCTTTCTTTGCACAAAATGCTTTGTTTGGGCCACTACATCCTTTGTGTGGAGCGCTAAAGAGCACTTGGAAACGCTTGCCTCTGATTGTGTCCCCACCACAGGAGTCCGAAGCCAGGGAGAGTCGTGGGCAGAAGGCCGTGGGGCCATCGCTTTATCTGTGATGAAAAAAACCGCGCAGCTATGAATTACCCTCATAAATATTCTTTCTAAAATTATTTCTTTTTAAAAATTATTCTTTTAAACATATAATTTTTAAATGATTACTTATTTTAGTAAAACACATTCAAGGCGCAAGACTAGAAAGTGCTAAGGCACGAGGGCCCCGCCCCTCCTGGCCCCGGGGCTCTAGGTTTCTGGGCTGGGGAGGCGGGGGGGCGCCCCGACGGTGCCGGAGCGGAGCAGCCAGCGGGTCCCTGCACCTGCAGAGGACCGGGAGCGGGGAGCCGGCTGGTGCCTGCCGGGAGCGAGGAGCCGGCGGGTGCCTGCGCCTGCGGAGGGCGCCCCGACGGTGCCGGAGCGGAGCAGCCGGCGGGTGCCTGCGCCTGCGGAGGGCCGGGAGCGAGGAGCCGGCGGGTGCCTGCGCCTGCGGAGGGCCGGGAGCGAGGAGCCGGCGGGTCCCTGCGCCTGCGGAGGGCCGGGAGCGGCCGTCCGCAGTTTGCGTGCACACGCGCTGCTCCTCGGCGAGCAGGCTTCCGGCCCAGCGTTCCGAGTCCCCTTCCTTGGCTCCAGCCACCTGCAGTCTGAAAATGTCACGTGGGATACGCGGGGGCTCGCTCCTTGCAAGCCGGGTTTTCCGCGGGAAGTTTGCACACCGTCCGCACCGCGGGTCGCGCAGCGCCTCCTGGTGGTCAGGTCGCGACGTCGCCTGGTGCTGCTGTACGGTCCAGTGGATCCGAGGTCGGAGAAAGTGGAGGTGCGCGGGAATACCAGAGCCGGTAGTGGAGGTGGGGGCGACGTCCTCATTCCAGGCTCCACCGGGCGTGGACCTGTTCCTGGGGCCAGGCGAGGATGGAGGCTCTGGCCTTCCTGCCCTGTCTCCTGAAGGCGAGTAGCGTGCTCGGAAACAGCCGAAACCTCGGTGAGAAGCGCTGTGCACTGAGGTCACCGCTTCTTTCCAGTGGAGCAGGGCCGAGCACGTCCTCAGCAGAGAAGACGCAGGAGAAAGGCAAGCTTCTGGGGTCCCTCGTGGCCGTGTGGGTGGCCATGTGGATGGCCCTCGTGCGCTGGGGCCTCTGCTTCCCTCACTTCTGTCCGGTGTGCTGGAGAGTGTAGGCTGTGGTTTGTGCTGGGTGACCACTCAGAGCCCACAGTTCCCCAGATACCGGAGAGTGATTCAGGTATCAGGATTCTAAAGTTTAAAATTTTTTTAAAAATATTTATTTTTTAGTTGTGGGTGGACAGAATATCTTTATTTTATTTTTATGTGGTGCTGAGGATCGAACCCAGTGCCTCCCGCGTGCTAGGGGAGCACGCTACCACTGCGCCATAACCCCAGCCCTATAGTTTAAAATTTTAACTCCGCAGAAGTATGGCATTAAGGAGGAACTCTGGACACGAGGGAGGGGGCAGGGGGACAATAAAGAGGGTGGAATATGATGGACACCATAGCACTAGCTTCATGTATGACTCCATGTATGTTGTGATTCTACATCACATACAACCAGAGAAATGAAAAGTTGCATCTGTGTACAACGAATCAAAATGCACTCTGCTATCATGTAAACCTAAATAGAATAAATAAATGAATAAATAAATAATAATAAAGATGACTGAAAAAAAAAAGAAGTATGGCATTTAAGCAGGCAGGGAAGCCCTTCCTCAGCTTCCTAGCCTCCCGAGTGGAAGTCCCTCTGTCCTCCTGCTGGTACTAGGTTTGATGAGGTGGGGCAAGCCTCTGCCTTGATGTTTACAGAGTGCTTTGTCCTCTTCAGCCACAGAGCTGACTGCCCAGACTACCTTAGGGCAGTATTAGGACAGCTTGGCAGACTCTGCAGTACGGGCTGTTTGTGCACTATCGAGTTAGTTACGGTGTTGTGGGAACAAGGCATCTAAAACAATGGGCTAGAGGTAATATTGTTGAAAAACAAAGTTGCAAATAGAAAGTTTGAAACTTAAAGATCTAAAAGGTCCTGGAATGCAGTTTGTAAAGTAATTCATCATTGACCTTTCCTGAAATCTGGGTTCTAGAACATGCATCACTTTGAATTGTGGGAGAGGTAGATTTACAAATGAATTACTGTGAAGACATTTTTGTTAGAAATAGGTTGTCCGTGAGTAACAGTGAGCTGAGTGCAGCCACCATGGGAACAGTGGTAGGCCAGTATTCCCTCCCTGTCAAGCAAGGAGGCCAGGGCGGCCGCTGGAGGCTGGCTTGGTGGTTCTCAGCCGAGGGGCCCCAGGCTCCTTCTTGCTGCAGCCTGTCATTCCTGACGTGGTGCCTCGGGGCCCAGGCACAAAGGTGCTGCTCAAGCTCCGCAGCAGCCCCTGGTCCAGTTGGGGCAGGAGGCGGTGGAGCAGGGCATGTCCTAGAGTGGTACAGGCACTTCTGTACCTAAATGTCCTTGGAGAAACTCGATCACAGTGCAGAGTTCTATTCTGCGAGAATGAAAAGGCTATGGGTGGTCAGGATAGTTTCTCGACACAGAATGCACTGGCTGCCCTGGACACTTAAATGATTGAAATGGTGCATTTGATGTTGTGCATCTGGAGGGAAATGTGGTCTGTGTTTTGGATAGTTATTACCCTCTTAAAAATGCCAGGCTCCAGCTGGGCACGGTGGCGCAAGCCTGTAACCCCAGCACTTAGGGAGGCTGAGACAGGAGGATCGCGAGTTCAAAGCCAGCCTCAGCAATGGCGAGGCGCTAAGTAACTCAGTGAGACCCTGTCTCCACATAAAACACAAAATAGGGCTGGGGGTGTGGCTCAGGGGTCGAGTGCCCCTGAGTTCAATCCCCGGTACCAAAAAAAAAAATGTGAGGCTCCATTGCACATGAAAAAAAGGAGGATCAATGTAGGGAATACCTGCCAGACTCAGAACACAAGCCACAAAGAAATGCACGGAGTAGTGCAAGGGAGGGACCGACACGTGGGGAGGATGGTGGTCATGGGCCTAGCAGAGGCCAGACACAGGCCAGGCCAACCTTTGCTGTTGGACCCAGAGTTCTTGTTTTTCTGTTTGTTCAGTGGCATTGCTAAAGCATGGACTCAGGCGCATTTTGGGGAAGGATCTGGCCCCATAATGTTGGATGAAGTACGCTGCACTGGGAATGAGCTTTCCATTGAGCAGTGTCCCAAGAGTTCCTGGGGAGAGCATGACTGTGGTCATAGAGAAGACGCTGGGGTGTCCTGCGCACCTCTGACAGGTAAGATCCCGTGCCCAGCCCCTGCCTCTACCCCGGGCTTGCTAGTGTGGCTCTTCTCAATTCAGATAGTGCTTCCAAGTGAATATAATAACTCTTCCAAATAAGACCGAAAAGTCTAGCACAAATTATATACCATGATGCTAGCTCCTTATTCAGAGCTATTTCTGAACTTTTTAGTTTAAGGCTGTACAAGCCTATAAAGCTAGGTCAGAAAGTAGGACTTTGTCTTAATAAGGAGCACCCAGTTGTCAAGCTGGACATGGGATGATGAACTGCAGATGTCAGGTGCTGTAAGACATCTTCAGCTCACCTGTTCACCATTCTTGTTTCAGAATGTGTTTGCAGCTGGCATAAAACATTAATGTGATTGTTGACTAAAGAACCATGTTGGCTTCTGCAATGCTCAGTTTTCACACTATTCCCAGTGCAGCCTGCCTGTCACATAGGTCACAGGAGGTGAGTCTGACTGCAGAGTGGCCTGTGTCTGCCTGCCTGCGTGTTCCGCAGGAAGAGGAAGAACAGGCGAGAGCTGTCACCGCACATCATCCATTGCTTCTATAATGAAAAGAACTTGAAGGAAAAAAATCTTTTCTTAAACACCAAAAGAATAACTTCTTTTTTTTTTTCAATGGATCTTTTTATTTATTTTTTTATTTATTTAAATGCGGTGCTGGGACTCGAACCCAGTGCCTCACCCATGTTAGGTGAGCACTCTACCACTGAGCCACAACCCCAGCCCCAAGAATAACTTCTTAAGGACTATGGAATACCGGATTCAAATCTTCTTATAGACAGTTGTGCATCTGTTCTTGTCAGCAGAAGAGCACATCTGTATACAGCCGAGGTCTGTGATTCATGCCAGTGATTGCCAGAGCACGTCCTGGTCCTGAGCTGCCTGCCCTCCTGCAGGTGATGACAATCTGGTCCTGCTGCTGTGGTGCTCAGATGAGCTGAGGTGTGCCTCACTTGCACACGCTTCCAGGAGGCCTTTCTTGCTTTAAAAGATCCCAGATGTTCATGGAGAGTATGACCTTTATCCAAGATATTCACGTTTCATTAAGAGGGGGTCAGATTATCTCAGATGGAAATGGCTTTTAAATATCATTTAAAAAATTAAATTCATTATAGTTTATCTTCTTAGAAGCCTTTTATAGAATTCTCTGGGAATTAATTATTCATTGAGTTAATAAGATTCAAACTTCAGATGTGCATCCTCAGTGAAAGAACAGGCACAAGGTGTGCACCCCAGTTCTATAATTCGCGGATGCCTGAGGGTTGATAGTGCATTGCTGTGGTAGGTTGTTATTCACCCAGCACATCATCTGGTATTTTTCACTCATAGTTAGAATTTTGAACTATTTTCAAGTTACTGTATTTTCTTGATTTTTTTAAAAATGCAAATGAGTAGTATTGCCTAGACTTAAGGAGACTGAAGTTATAGGAAATTCCCCAAATATAATTTAATCTGGGGAAGATGGATCCTTTAGAGTTATATCAGAATGTGTTTTTTGTGCTTAGAGAACAGGTGTACAGACACTGGGACAGATTCATGCAGGACCGCAGGTCCTTGAGCAGCATGGTGATGTAGTTTCCACAAAGCCTGTGGGGGCCCGACGGGTGTTTCTGGGGCAGTGAGAGTGTTGCCGCCCTCTCCTGAGAGCTGACTTGCTTTGTCTCTGTGCCCTCTTCTCACCACAGACGGGGCCGTCAGACTTGCAGGCGGGCGAGGCAGCCACGAGGGCCGCCTGGAGGTGCACTACCAGGGGCAGTGGGGCACCGTCTGTGGCAGTGGCTGGACCCAGCTGAACACCCGTGTGGCCTGCCAGCAGCTGGGATTCAAGTAAGGCCCACTGGTAGGGTGCAAGGAGGTAACCGTGCTGTGGAGGCCTCGGGTGTTGCCTGCTGACACAGTCCTCCTTCGTCCGCCTGCCTGAGGCGGGAACCGCAGGGCAGAACACTGACAGGGCTGCTTGCTTCCTTCCTTCCTTTCTCTTCCCGGGCCTTGCCCATGCTGGGGAGCGCTCTGCCCCGCATCCCAGCGCAGAACCTCCCACCCAGTGTCCCCTTTGCCCTTCCTGCCCGCCCCTCTTCTTGCAAACACTGGTTGAAGCCAGGGTGACCCCCAGGTCCCTTTGTGTCTGTTGAGTAGGACTCTGAATGCCTGGTTTTATTCTGATGATACTGCCTTTGGAGGCTGTGTTTGACATCATGGGGCCTAAGGTTGCAGCAAAGCCCAGGGAAACAGTTGTGTTACGTCATTCCCTCCTCAGAGTGCCATGACAATTACCAAGAGACAGACAGCCCTCTTGTCATGAGGTGACCATTGGGACTGGCCTGTGACCTCCCTTACAGGCTGAGCATCATGCTTTGGGAGACATTCCTGCATCGCTGACACAGTGCCTTCCACGGTAAAGACCTGTGTGGGTTGGGGGACTGCCAGCAGCAAGGCCTTTGGGCCAGGCATCTGCATGAAGGCCACCAACTCCATTCTTTCTTGTTTCCCATGTTTCTGTCATGCTTGGAGACATTCCAAAGCTTGAAGAAATTGGCAACATTCTTTCATTTCAACTATAGCTAGAGCTTATTCAAATGTTCACTAAATCCTTCAAGCTGGGCAAGGCCATTATTTAACATAGATATTAAGATTTATAAAGGTAATATAAAACAAAGTTTAGAAAAGAAAGAAAATTAAAATCTCTGTAATTTTTCCATTATTATGCTATTATTATTATAATTTGTGTGCATAACTTTATATTGGGTCTTATAGGAGACATGATTTTTGTATCAGCATCTTTTACCTTTTTTTTTTTTTTTTTTTTTTTTGGTACCGGGGATTGAACTCAGGGGCACTCGACCACTGAGCCACATCCCCAGCCCTATTTTGTGTGTTATGTAGAGACAGGGTCTCACTGAGTTGCTTAGCGCCTCGCCATTGCTGAGGCTGGCTTTGAACTCGCGATTCTCCTGTCTCAGCCTCCCTAAGTGCTGGGATTACAAGTGTGAGCCACCGCGCCCGGCTAGCATCTTTTACTTTTATGTTGCTACAGTCACAAGTTTAATGATAACATGATAGAAATGTTTATACCATAATTTACTTAACATTCAGGTTAGATTTTTCGGTTAAAATCAATGTTTAATCTCATGTCAGTTTAGTTGTAAATAATGCCATTGTGAAGATATAAATGTAGATAACTGCCTCACATTTTTAATTTTCCTGGACAGAACAGTTATTAAAATTATAAGGTTAAGGTATGACATAACATCCCAACAGATACTGACTTTTGTCAGTAAGAATTACTGCCTGTCATTAGTGTGAGTGGAGCTGATGGCGGCACCCATTGCACAGGATTGGGGAGGTTTGTAAACCTTTCTGTTCACCACTTGTTTCCACATTTGTTCCTCATTTGTGAAGGCAGTGAGTGATCCTGGCTTCACCACCACATTTCATGTTTGTTTCTTGAGTCCATTCAGCCTTTCCTTTCTGTGCAGAGTGTAGAGACTGACTTGTAAAGCTGTTCTCCACAGTGTGTGGGGACTTCTGGTGCTGCACTTACGAAAGAATGCAGGGGGATGACAAGAGGTGCAGACTGGCCTCACTGACAGTTTAAAACGATTTCACAGCGGGGCGCAGTGGTGCACACCTGTAATCCCAGCACTTTGGAGGCTGAGGCAGGAGGATCGCAAGTTCAAAGCCAGCCTCAGCAACAGCGAGGCGCTAAGCAACTCAGTGAGACCCTGTCTCTACATAAAACACAAAATAGGGCTGGGGATGTGGCTCAGTGGTCGAGTGCCCCTGAGTTCAATCCCCAGTACCAAAAAAACTCCAAACAAACAACCACAAACATTTCACAAGTGATTTGTTACAATTCATACAGTGTTGTAGGTAGAGTAAGCTCAACTTAACGTACATGTAATTTATAAAACTTTTAAGAGTGAGATTTATGTAACCCTTGTGAAAAGCCAAGAACATCGTCACTGCTGCAGTGTTGAATCCAGATCTGGCCTGGGCTGGGCACTGGGTGGAGCTGATGCTATTTCCACATTTCTGGTCTTGGAGAAGATGCCAGGGAGGCCTAGAGAGGCTGGTGGGACCATAGGAGGCCAAGTGGCTCCTGCAGACAAGCCCTCCCTCTGCCTCTGCTCCATTTCATGGGCAAGTGTAAAGGCTCAGCCCCTCGTCCGCATTCTCTCTGGTGGGTTATATTGTAGACAACGCAAGAATGAGCTGTCCATTATTCTCTCATTGAATTAAACAAAATTGTTTAAATGACTAAAATGTGTGATGAAGCAAACACAGCTGTGAGGCTCCAGGAAAGAGCAAGGAGCACCTAGCCTCTGGAGTTCCATGCCGGGCAGGCGTCTATTCCGATTCCTGGAAACAGGAGTCCACGGCTGTGCGCAATGTTTGTTCTGTCCCCACAGGTATGGCAGACAAGCCCCCGCTGACCACTTTGAAGCCAGCACAGGGCCCATCTGGCTGGATGATGTCCGCTGCTCCGGAAGGGAGGCCAGCTTCCTCCAGTGCTCCAGGGGCCCGTGGGGCCAGCATGACTGCAGCCACAGGGAGGACGTGGGCATCACCTGCCACCCAAGCGGCGAGGGGCGCAGCCTGCATCTGGGTGAGGGCTGGCGCCACACTGAGTCTGCAGGTTGTAGGGCCACTGCATTCCAACCTCTGCTCCAGATGTGAGGTGCTTCTCATCACGGCTGGTTGTTAAAATCCATTCCCCAAGAAAGATCCTTTTGAGTCTCTGCACTAACGTTATGTAATTTCTACCCATAAGTTTGTTTTCTGTTACTTACAAGTGTGTGTTTCTCACTTAAATGGTTCGCGATCCCATGCTCCTGGGGGGTGGAAGAAGCTGCATGTCCACCCTCTATCTCTCAATCACCTGTTCTGATTTCCTAGAAGATATTTCCTCCCTGTGTCATGACTGATTTCCTCTCTGGTCCTGAGGCCTGGTCAGTCCTTGGTCACTGGCCAGCTGTTGCCCTTTCAAGTTTCCTCGTGGGTTTCCCAGCAGGTTCCTTGGAGGTCCTACCCGCCATCTTCCTAAGATGTACAGTGGTTCTAGAAACCACCAGGGGCCCTTCCTGCTCCCCAGTTACAGATTCGTTCAGACTTATATGTGGATGAAAGGTCACTAGCTCCTCTAATGGTGTGGAAGTGATGGTGGATAAAGATCCAGTGGGAGCATGGAGCAGCGAGCCGTTCTTGAGGAGCTCTGAGGTCTGGCAGGAGGCAGTAGGTGGCCCTTATTTTCAACCTCAGGATGAGTCACCCCCGTGTTCCTCCTGTTCTGAAGCCATGAAGCAGAACTCCTGTGTGATAGTGTAACGGACCGTGTTGGAGCCGTGACCCTGCCCACGTGTGTGCGAGCCCCGATTGTGCTTAGCCGGAGGAGACCTGGACTCACTGCTCTGGTGCCCTGCTTGCGGGAGGTGCCAATCCCCTGTCCCTTGTAGGCTGTGTGTCCAGCCTCTCCTCAGTACTCTCTCCCCCGCCCCTGCTCACGAAGGGTTTTTAATGCCCCAGGATGATGTGACGCAGGATTGCATTTGGTGGGTGGAGATAGAACCTGTTTGCCTGAAGTGGATCTTCTTGGCCTCGGGTGGCGGATTTGGATCCTGGAGTGATCCATCTGACTTGTCCATTAGCGCTGGAGACATTCTGTAAGATCTAAGTTCTGGGAAGGTCCGTGTTGCCCATCATTTAGTCAGGACAACTAATGTTCGCAGTTCTCCCGAAAATCATTTACATTCCAGGATTCTAGATGTGTTTAAATTTTTTTTAAAGCTAAGGATGATAATTGTTGGTCAACTATATGATTGTTACTGTGAGTCTCCTTGATCCTAATCTCAGCGATTGGTCTATTAACTAAAGCCATCTGTCTGAAGAGCGTTGTCTGAGCCGGTTGTCTTTGGGGATAGAAAGACATTCACTCAGATGGAGTCTAACCTTCCTGCTCACTACACATACTGCACAGGAGAAGCTTGCAGGAGACAAACATTTAGAGACAGGGAGACCTTTCCCCACTTGGGCACTATGGTAGTTAACTTGCAGTGAACTGTGATGTTCAGTGTACACAAAACTCTTCCCAAATGTTTTATACTTAAGGCTTTAGAAATAAAGCATGTTACATATTATTATGTAACTGTTCTAACAAAAAGAACTTAGTGTGTTTACAGAATTAGTTTTGCATTCCAATTTCTCTTCAGGAATTGAAAGTCCAGTGATGTTATAAAATGACTAAAATTAGGTTCAGAAATGTCACATGCATTATTTTTACAAAATATGCCATTTGGACTTTTAAAATAATTTATTATTTTTATGTTTAGAATCTATAAAAACATTCCCTGAAAGTGCTGGGATGAAACATGCAGATCTAATTCCATATGCGCATGTTATCTTAATTTTGAACAAAGGATCCAAAAATATACATATTAAAACCATTAAAAGTTTCATCACTTTGAATTTGGTCTTTCAGGATCATTTTTGTACCTTAATTCTCTTGGAAAGAACCCCAAAGTATCTGACATGTTAACAACCTATAGATTTTCCAATGTTGTTTTATGTGTTTGGAACTGGGATTGAACCCAGGGCTGCCCTACCACTGCATCCCCAGCCTGTGGATTTTATTTGGAGACAGGCTGGGCTTGAGCATGTGGTCTGTGCCTCAGCCTCCTGAGGCACTGGGATCAGGTGTGGCCATTGTGCCCAGCATCTCAGGACTCACTGAATGCCAGTGTTTTCAGCTGCTAGTGGGTAGTGCACAGATTGGCACTTGGCAGGCGCTGCTGTGCCTCTGCTCTCGGTCCCGTGCTGGCCTGTCCTGTCTGAGAGTGGACTGCATTGAGGATAGGAAGCAGGGAGCCAGCAGCTCTAGGCCAGAGAGTGGAGGAGTGGAAATGGGTCTGGGAGCACGGTCCATCTTGCAGACAGTGTGTTCCTTCAGCTCACACAGGTCGACTTAGCAGTTCCAGATGTCACTTAAGTGCATTAGATGGTGTCTTGCTGATGGCTGCCTGCTCCCCTCTGGGTTTTCCTGGTGATTTTGCCATGCTTCCTTATTCAGTCCTTGTCACTAGACTCTAAATGAGGATGGCCTTCCTAGTTAACCAAGTGTGTGTGTGTTAGTTTGCTTCTGTTGCAGTGACAAAGTACCACAAGTTGAGTGACTGAGGCAGGGGTACCTACTGCCTCAGTGCTGGAGGCCAGCAGTTCAAGGTCGAGGTCTGGCAGGCTGGTCCCTGGAGAAGGAACACAAAGGGAGCATGTGCCAGGCTCCTCCTGGGCTCTAGACAGCAGTCTTCCTGTCTCCTCCCGTTACCCTCCATCTGTGGACACAGAGTTTGTGTCCAGATTTCTTTTTGTAAGGACAGCAGTTGTATTGGACTTGGCCCTCTAATGACCTCTATTCTGTGTGATGGTGTGTACATCTCAGGCTGTTGAGTCACACTACACTTACTGGAGTGGCCAGAGAGAGGATGCTCAACAGACCATCTCATTTGCCTGATTTAAGCCTCAATTTTCTAGAAACAAGTTTCTCAATTTTGGTATCTCAGTAACTTTTCTGACTTAAGTCTTTCCCTTAGAATCAATAGTAAGCAAAGGGAGTTAGGTGGAAATTACCTGTCAGCCACCTACCTTTCGCTTCCCTGGCTTTAGACCTGTTCAGGTAACCCGTGTGTGCAAGGTCATGTCTGTGTATGGCTTCCTGGAAGTCTTGACTCTGGAGTATAAATTTCCATCTACATTCATGGATTTAAAAAAAGACACAAAATAAAAAAAAAGACCCTAAGTTAACGTTCTTTACTATTCCAAAGGTAGTTGTAATAAAATAATTCATGATTTTATGGTGCCATCCATCCATTTATTCATTTATTCAACAAATAGCTAGTGCATGTCCCTGGTGCCAGCCTGTTCCCAGTGCTAGGGACTTAGTTTAGCAGAGCTTGAATAGATGACCAAAGTGCACACACACTTATTTTCATTGTTCCATCTCTCTCTCTCAAAGAACTATTGCCCAGCTGATTTTAGGCTGATTACAACAGTCGTACTTGTGGCCTTTTATGCTTTGGCTCAGGTTTGCTGGGTTTGGGTTTCTAATACCTTTGAATTGTGACTTAGGTTTCCCTGTCAGACTGGTGGATGGAGAAAATGAGAAGGAGGGACGAGTGGAGGTTTACGTGCACGGCCAGTGGGGGACAGTCTGTGACGACGGCTGGACCGACGAGGATGCGGCTGTGGTCTGCCGACAGCTGGGCCATAAGTAAGGAGAGCCCTGGTTATGGAGGCGGCTGCTTGGTGACAGTGGCGGGTCTTCTGGGCTCCTTCCACCGAGTCACTCCTCACCTGGGGCTGGTAACTGCCATTCAGCTGAGAATACTGCCCCAGAATTATAAAGAAGTAGGAAGTAGAATCTAGTTAAAGTTTTCTATCTTCTCTCAAGAAACCAGATCACATCACACAGGAAATGTGGCTTTGTAGCTAGTAACAAAGGTCTAATAACTGAGCGCTGCTCATGCTGCTCCCTCAGCCACCCACCCATGTCCACCTTTGCCCTGTGCTTTGTGGGTCCACACCGCCTGCTGTTGAGGGACTTGGTCTTATACTTGCAGTTGGTTTTTCTGTTTTGGGAAGTCCTGGAGGCCAATCCTGAGGTCATCAGCGCTGAGGCTGACGCCTGCCTCCCTGTTAGTGCCATGCCCCACATGGTTGTCCTGTTTTGCAACCTATTTTGTGCCTTTATTTTATTATTTCACATTTTGCATTTGTGAGCTTTCTTGTTAATGATTCACTCTTGGAAACAGCCCGTGCTGCGCTGCAGCACCGGTGGTATCTTAGTGCATGTCTTCTCAGGGAGAATCCGTGTGTGTGCTCGACAAGCCTTGCTGGGCGGGAGTGAGAAAAGTGGCAGAGCAAGGAAAGCCCTGTTCACAGATGCGGGGACACCAGAGCGGAGGCCTCAGCTGTAGGCGGCTGGCTCCTGGTCAGAACTCACTGTGCAGCTCAGGCTCTTCCTGGCTCTGCTCCTGTCCATCAGCCATGGACAGCACCTCAGTAGCTGTGAGGCTATGCAATATGAGCTGAGTGTGAGTGGCCTGGCTGCGTGGATGACTGACATGTCCTTAAGTCCACATCTGCCTGTGTCTTCAATACTAGCCAGTTCAAGCTGTCATTTCTAGGAGGCATATATTTTACTTTAAAAAGTATTTATATTTTTAATAAAATCTCAAATGATTTTTACAAACTTTTAATCCAGAGTTGGTTTTTTGTTTTTCGTTTTGTTACACAGATACTTCTTTTCCACTCATTGCCCAGGTTTAGATCCAGGTGCAGTTGTAGGTGTCTTCTAGTCAATGGGCCTGTTATTTGTGATATAGAGTTTTAATTTCAAACTATGGGGTAGTAGGTGAAGGCAGGAAGGGTCTGTATCAGAGGTGTAAGTGATTTGGCAATGAGTCATGTTTTTGCAGTGTTTTACTATAAACTTCCTTTGCTTACTATGTTTCTATTGCTCCTTCCTCCATTTGAAAAAAATCTTTCTGCATTGCCTTCCCAGTTTAGTCCCCCACTGCAGATCAGCCATTAACAGTATTGCTGTTTGAGTCGGGTGCAGAAGTACACACCTGTAATCCCAGTGGCTCGAAGGCTGAGGCAGGAAGATCATGAGCTAGAGGCCAGCCTGGGCAACTCAGTGAGACCCTATTTCAAAATAAATGAAATGAAGAGGGCTGGGGATATGGCTCTGTGGTAGAGCACCCCTGGGTTTAGTCCCCAGTACCAAAAACCAAAAAGTTAAAAAAGAACTACCACACAATGTAGCAGTCTCATTCTGGGGCCTCAGGAGTGTTTGCACCCCATGTTCACTGCAGTGTCATTCACAGTGGCCAAGACGTGGGGAACCCAATACACACAGGGATGCCATCCAGCCTCAAAAGAGAAGAGAATCCTGTCATGTGTTATTCGTTATTCACTGGGATGGTGTTCTTTAAAAGAATCTTAAAAATGGTATGCCCTCAGCATTTTAGTAGCAATCTCACATTAAATGTCTAATTTATATCCTGCACATAAAAACCTGCAAAGGATTTGAGTTCTGACGTATGTGTATATGACCCTTTAAATAAAAACAATTACATCATTCTTTTATATCCAGTGGAATATAAATATAGTGATTTGATTCTTTTCTATCCATTTAAAAAATATAAACACTAAAAGTATAAAAATATCAGCACTCTTTGACCTACAGACATTGTATAAGGTGATTTCCTCCATGAAATCGCATATTAAATGTTCTTCCTCTGCAGAATAGATCCACTTACACATTTAAATGTATCCACACTCATACATAGACGCACAGTCCTCGGGGCTACACAGGACAACCCTGTCCCTACTGGCGGCTTAGGAGACAGTATTACTGTACCTTTCAGCTCCTCCTGCGCCTGTCCCACCCTCCTCACTCACCACACCAAAGTAAACACCGTCTGGAGTTTTGTCATCCCATTGAAAGTTTCATGAGGTCGGAATAAGTTATATCCTTAAATGACAGTTCTGTCTATTTTTAGAAATCTACTCTTGGAAAGTAAGCATTCTCACTTTAGGTTCTTTGGTTACTTGTGATTTCCTTTCAATGTTGTTTTTGAAGTTTCTTTGTATTGATGCAAGTAGCTATAGTAACTCATAGTTATTTTGTTCTATAATATTAAATTGTATTAGCCGGGCACAGTGGTACACGCCTGTAACCCCAGTGGCTTGGGAGGCTGAGGCAGGAGGATTGTGAATTCAAAGCCAGCCTCAGCAAAGGCGAGGTGCTAAGCAACTCAGTGAGACCCTGTCTTTACATAAAACACAAAATAGGGCTAGGGGTGTGGCTCAGCAGTCGAGTGCCCCTGAGTTCAATCCCTGGCACCTTCCCCCCAAAATTAAATTGTATTATTTTTATCCAGCTTATTTTTTAAATTATATTGATACTGTCTGTTTTCTGTTCCTGTAACTGAATACTTTATAAAGGTAATTTATAAAGAAGAAAAGATCATTCAGCTCACAGTGCTAGAGGCTGGAAGGTGGAGAGCCCTTGCATGGTGGGGGCCTTCTTGCTGGTGGGAACTGTGGAGTCCTGCAGGTGCCCACTGTCCCATGGAGGGAGGGGGGCATAAAAGAGACAGTGGGGCTCGCTTTTAACACAGACTCACTGTTAGACGACTGCTCACCAGGCAGAGCCACCAAAGTCCAGTCACCTCTTGGAAGTCCCACCTGGGCACATTAACGCAAGGGGGTTAAATGTCCACATGAGTTGTTTTTTTTTTTAAATATTTTTTAGTTGTCAATGGACCTTTATTTTATTTATTTATATGTGGTGCTGAGAATCGAACCCAGTGCCTCACGCATGCTAGGCAAGTGCTGTACCACTGAGTCACCACCCCAACCCTCCACATGAGTTTTGTTTTATTTTTCATTTTAAAAGAAAATACAATTTTTTATAAAAAAAATTTAGAAAAGTCTAACTAGACTCATAAGTGTCTATAATAGACACAGAATCATAAATATGAGAAATAAAAAATTAATCAATACTTTGGAAAGACCAAGTTATAAATTCTGGATTATACCATCTCCAGAGAAACGGGTTTTCCTAAAATTAACCATGATTTGATCCTATTTTTTTTTCATTGTATCTGGTTCTATGTGATGTAGAATCACATCATATATGTAGTCCTACATGAAGCTAGGGCTATGATGTCCCTCTCATTCCATCATCTTTACCATCCCCTTGCCCCCTCCCACCTCCCTCCACTTTGACCAAAGTTCCTCCATTCTTCCCGTGTCCTCTCCTCCATTATGAATCAGCATCCAATTATCAGAAAGAACATTCGGCATTTGGTTTTTTGGGATTGGCTTATTTTACTTAGCATGATGTTCTCCATTTCCATCCATTTACCTGCAAATGCCATAATTTTCTTTTCTTTTATTGCTGAGTAATATTCCATTGTGTATAGATACCACAGTTTCTTTATCCAGTCATCTATTGAAGTTGACCTACTGTGAATTGAGCTGCTATAAACATTGAAGTGGCTGTGTCACTTTAGTATGCCGTTTTTAAGTCTTTTGGGTATAGACTGAGGAGTGGGATAGCTGGGTCAAATGGTGGTTCCATTCCAAGTTTTCTAAGAAATCTCCATACTGCTTTCCAGAGTGGTTGTACCAACTTGCAGTCCCACCAGCAATGTATGAGCGTACCTTTCCCCCACATCCTTGCCAACAGTTATTGTTGTTTGTATTCTTGATAACTGCCATTCTGACTGGTGTGAGATGAAATCTTAGTTTTGATTTGCATTTCTTTAATGGCTAGAGATGTTGAACATTTTTTTTACATATTTGTTGATCAATTGTATATCTTCTTCTGAAAAGTGTCTGTTCAGCTCCTTAGCCCATTTATTGATTGAATTTTTTGGTTTTTTGGTGTTAAGTTTTTTGAGTTCTTTATATATCCTAGAGATTAATGCTCTATCAGATGTGTGTGTGGCAAAAATTTGTTCCCAGAATGTTGGCTCTCTGTCCACCTCATTGATTAGCTAGGAAAAGCTGGAAATCCATATGCAGCAAAATGAAACTAAACCCCTATCTCTCACCAGGCACAAAACTCAACTCAAAGTGGATCAAGGACCTGGGAATTAGACCAGAGACCCTGTGTCTAACAGAAGAAAAAGTAGGCCCAAATCTTCATCTTGTCGGATTAGGATCTTACTCCCTTAACAAGAATCCTGTAGCACAAGATGTAAAATCAAGAATCAATAAATGGCATGAATCCAAACTAAAAAGCTTCTTCTCAGCAAAAGATACCACATGAGTTTTGAGAGGGACAGTCAGACCTGCAATACCCTTCCGACTTTGCTGTTAGAAATCAAGAGGGCTGTGAACACTCATGCCTTTTTCTGGCATGATCAGGGCTGGAACGTGGGCCCTAGCTGCTGTGCTCAGCCTCATAGATGCAGGGCTACTCTCAGCTGCTTCCCCATGTGGCTGCGCGCAGTCCAGTCTCAGGGCCAAGATGGCCACCTGTTCCGGCCCTCGCCAGGGGTAGGTGGTCGGTGGTCGCTGCTCACCCCTCCCGGCTAGTGAGACGTGGTTCCATTCCTGAGAGCCTGTCCGTGTTTCCTGAGTACAACCACCTTGTGGAGTTGTGCTCCTGGGTAATTGCTTTCCTTATTTTTAAAACAAGGACTGGAGTTCTGTGTAATGATGTAGATGCATGTTGTTTTCCTCTATCAGAAAATATATTCACCAACAAATTCATTAGTAACTGTGTATTATAGGTATCAACTTTAAATTTATCTTTCACTTTGCTTAGAGTGGCTTTTACTAAAGCAGTTTTAATAATGTGCTATTAAAACAAAATATGGCTTTTACTAAATTTTCAGGGATTTTCCCTACATGGCGCTTAGGAGTGCCTTTTTTTTTTTGGTACTGGAAATTGAACTCAGTGAGTTGCTTAGCGCCTTGCACGAGTGCCATTTTTGACCTGCTGGTCAGTATGGTTTTCTGAACTGATGGTCGAATTGGAGGTGGTTGGCCCTGTGCGGTCTCTGGGTGTGCGGGTGGGGAGGTGGAGATCACCTCTCTTAAGGGATCTTCAAGTCCTGCAGGAAGTCCTTCCTGGTACGAATGCATGTTGTGATTTGTTCTGCTGTGTGACTCATTCCGCACACCTTAAGAAAGCTCTGCTTCCAGAGGTCCTGCCAGAGCAAGAACCATGGCTTATTTTGGGGAAGGGAAAGGGCCCATCCACATGGACAACGTGAGGTGCACGGGCACAGAGAGGTCCCTGGCTGACTGTGTCAAGCAAGACTTCGGGAGACACAACTGCCGCCACGGTGAGGATGCGGGGGTTATTTGTGACTACTCAGGCATGGAGGCCTTGGGCAGCAGTGGTACAGGTGAGTCACTTCTGGGGACCCAGAGAGTCCAGCACCCTGACAGCAAAGCCCCGCCAATGGGGCTGCCTTGTCCCCTGCTCCCTACCCTGGAGTGCGAGCCAGCGGGCAGGGCGGGCCAGGCCCCAGGGGAGTGCACCACAGGCCCTCTGGTCTGGGCCAGCTTGTACACTCTCAGCCCTTTCTGTGTCAGGCTTGTGGATAAAGCTGTCAGTGACCAGCCCTGAGGGTTCAATTGTCTTCTGCTTCCTAAGAAGGAAAGAAAGGAAAACAGAGGGAAAGGCCCTTCACTCCTTAACATTTTAAACATGGGAGAGATTTTCATAATGAGCTTCAAAGAGAAAAATTACATCTTGTGGATTCTGTTCTCTGAAATTTAAAATTTTAAGGAAAATGAGAAGATACCTCAGTTAGTCACGCACAGTAAGCAGGTCATGGTGCTTCAGAGGACACGAGAGCCCCGAAGTGAGCACCTTGCAGAGGGAGGGAGGGGAGAACCGGCCCTTCAGAGGAACCCCAGGTCCCGAGTCAGGAGGAGGGTCAGCTCTGAGCTCCTTGCACCTTCCAGTAGCTGCCAGGGACGCAGCCTGGACAGGGTGTTGTCACCGTGCTGCTTCACAGCCAGGGCCCCTGGCAGCACTCAGCGAGCCTGACCTGCTCGGGCCTTCCAAGTTGAGACCACGCCTGCCTAATTCTTCGCATCATGTCAAATTCCTAAAGCAGTTGAAAGAAACAAAACCCATGACCCTAGAGTGGCCACACGAAGCCCATACCTGTGGGGCAGCCCGGGGTCTCCTCGCTGCTGCATCTGTCCTGGCCTTCAGGGCCATTATGCCTCCTGCAGGCAGCACCCGAGGCTCCGGGACAGGCGCTCCCCTGCGAGCATGGGCTTGAGCTGCCTTCAGGGCAGGACCAGTGTCCCCAGGGCCCTGTCAGAAAGGAACTCCTCTCGCTTCTAGAGCACTCTGTGGTGGTGGACGGCTCTTCTGCAGTGGGCCGCTTAACTGGGATGACGTGAGCTTTGAGTCCGCTTGCTCAGGACCTTGCCATTGCCTTGGCATCGTGCTGACCCATGAGGGTGCTCACTGTGGGACGCCTCTGTGGTTCACGGTGTCAGCCAGGACTTAGTTCTAAGAGCTGAAGGTCAAGGTCTAGACGGCACCTCTGAGACCACTGGGCAGGTTGCTCCTCGCAGTACACGTTGTTGAACTCTTTGTCTACCAAGAAATGACTCCTGGGGACTCCGTTGGGCTCCTCCTGCCTGGGTGTTGTGCAAGACCTTACTGTTTGAGGCTGCCCTGACCTGGCAGAGTTGCTGCCCTTCCCTTGCCCCTGAGAACATCATGTGTCTAGACTTTATGTTCATATACTTAACCAAAGAAACAGGTAGCCCAGTGTAAATCCTGCTTGGTAAGATTATTTTAAAAATCAGCCATACCTTCCTGCTAGGTGCAGTGGCGCATCCCTGTAATCCCAGCCACTCAGGAGGCTGAGGCAGGTGGATTGCAAATTCGAGGCCAGCCTTAGCAACTTAGTCAGACCCTGTCTCAAAAGAAAAATCATGAAAAGGGCTGTAGGTGCAGTTCAGGTCGAGCACTCCTGGGCTCAGCTCTAGGACCTCCAGTTGTGCCTTGCTATGTCTGCACCACTTCTGTAGACCACCTGTCATGTCCTTAACTTGACTCTCTTGTAAACTCTTGACAGAGGTCTGCTAGGTTGTCGTGGGAAGTTTGGCACTCATGAACACTGACCACTTGAATTCACTTACCATGCCCTTGGAGATGTTAGTGTGCTTTATGAGCAAATGTACATTCAGAGCAGAAGTCTCCTAGAGTGGCGAGCTTCGCTCCTCTGAGCTGCATTTTATATATGGCTGGGAGGAGGACGGTATGTGGAAAGTAATTTAAGCCACAATTCCTTTGCAGTCCCACCCCTCAATGTTCCTGAACCCAGAACAACCTCTGTGATCAGAGAGGAGGTGAGCTAGACAGGATCACCCCCTTCAGCAGCCCACGCAGCACTGCACAGGGAATGCCAGATACCTGCCAAGTCTGTCTGCTGCAACGTACTGTCATTTGTTTGAGGGAGAACACGTGCTTTGATTGTCATAAAAACTTTCCTATAATTTGTGGAGAAAAGGCATTTACAGAAGAGAAGAAAGCAGCAGGGGATCTGTCATGTAGTTTCACACCCCTCTCAGCTCTGTGGTACCAGTGACCCGATGTATTAGCTTCTCACCCCTCTCAGCTCTGTGGTACCAGTGACCCGATGTATTAGCTTCTCACCCCTCTCAGCTCTGTGGTACCAGTGACCC
>CM053408.1:34300-79942 GCA_028644305.1 Xerus rutilus | reverse complement strand
CCAGTGACCCGATGTGTTAGCTTTTCCACAGCTGCAACTAGAAGACCTGAGAGGACCATTGTAGAGGAGGAAGTTCTTTGGCTCACGGTTGCAGAGTTCAGTCATAGATGGCCAGCTCCATTGCTCTGGGCCCAGATGAGGCAGAGCATGGTAGTAGGAGGGTCTGGAGAAGGAGGGCAGATCAGGGCATGGAAATCAGGAATCAGAGAAAGAGAGAGCTCTGCTCACCAGGGACAAACTGTCCACCCAAGGCATGCCCAGTGACCCGCTTCTCCAGACACAGCCACCTGCCTGCAGTGGCATCCATTAACCCGTCAGGGGATTATGGGTTAGGCTTAGGGTTAAGGTTCATGATCGGGCTCGGCCCGTTTAACCCAGGCGTTTCACCTCCAAGCCCTCCTGCTCTGTCTCACCCCTCACACCCAGGGGCTTACGTCTCTCCCCGCTCAGCAGCGTGATGTTGAATTAATGGCCTCTTTCTGCTCCAGAGCCCCTCTCGTCAGTTTGTGGTCTGAGATTGTTGCACCATCGGCAGAAGCGCATCATTGGTGGAAAAAATTCTTTAAGGTAAAAGGTTCTTCAGAGGAGATTCTCTGCATCATGGAGTGCCCACTTGGGCTCTTCTGCTGTTATGTGGGAACTGTGTACATTTTATTTTCTAAACTAAGTGCTGCTCATGCTGATAACTGCACTGTCCTTTGCCTACCTTTGGTGTATATAGACCATGTTCTTCCTTCCCTGTCCTGCAGTTTATGGGGTAGATGTGCTGCTGAAAAGTGGTGCGATATAAACAGCAATGTGAAGCAGACCCGGGAACATGTGGATGCATTGGATTTAAAATGCATTTGTTTCTAATTTGGCTCATTTCATCGTCCAGCACTGGTGTCTGAGTGCACTGGCCAGCACCGTGTTGACTAAATAGGTCTTCAGGCTGCTTGGGCGAGGTGGGTGGGGAGAGGACTGTGCTCACACCCCACGTGTCCCATGCCTGCCTGTGGCACATGGCCGGTGCTGCTGCAGTGGACAGGGAGCTGACCTCCTGAGTCTCTTTAAAAACCCCTTCCTCACACTGCAGGCAATTGAAGCCATCGCTTTGGTGCTTTTCTTTGCTCCTTTTGCCTTTCTTTTGAATATATGTTTAGTTGTCAATGGGCCTTTATTTATATTTATCTATTCATATGTGGAGCTGAGAATCGAACCCAGGGCCTCACACATGCTGGGCAAGCGCTCCACCACGGAGCCACAGCCCAGCCCTCCTTTTGCCTTTTATGAACATGTAGCTCCTTCTCTTTCAGGGGTGGCTGGCCCTGGCAGGTTTCCCTCCGGCTGAAGTCACCCCATGGAGGTGGCAGGCTCCTGTGTGGGGCAACGCTTCTGAGCAGCTGCTGGGTCCTGACGGCAGCACACTGCTTCAAGAGGTAGGTGTCTGTGTGAGCGTCCTCCTGCTTCTGGCACCTGAGCGTCAGGGCTGGGCTGTGAGCCTTCTCTGCAGCCTGCGGGAGTGAGGTCGGACAGCAGGAGTGCCTTGAGTCCTCAGGTTACTTGAGCTCTGGGTCTGGGGAGAAGAGAGAGGCTTTGCCGGCGAGGCAGCTGTGATGATGCTTTCCTGAGGTGAATCACACCAGTAGATGTAACCGCTGCTTGGTCAGTATGGACAGGAAGGCGCAGGGGTGCAGTTCAGAGGCTTCCATGCTTGATGCTTCTTCCGTCTTCCTGGGGGCTCCTCTGAGAATCCTCTATTTATACCTTCTAGAAATCAGGATGCATCTGTTTAACCTCGGCTTTCATGCTAGTTTAGTCCCAATTATTTCCTCTTATCCCAAATACTTCATTAGTCCATCCTAAGTCTTCCAGGTTCCCAGAGGAGGTTCTGTCGGGAAACCTGTGTGCCCAAGTCAGCTCACCCTACAGAACCTGTGGCAGGACTGACCCCTCTCCCCTCGTCCAGGGTTCTTTGTGGGCTCTAGAGTGTGGCCATTGCCTCAGCATTAATTTTGGGATTCATTTTAAAATTTACAATGAACTTGGCAAAATATTGATGATTACTGAAGCAAAGTGATGCGTATGAGGAGTTTAGTTATACTCTTTTAACTTTGTGTTTTGGAAAAAGAGTTAAAACTAAAAGCTTGAAAAGAATGTGCGCTGGGGCTGGGATTGTAGTTCAGTGGCAAAACACTTGCCTCGCATGTGTGAAGCACTGAGTTTGATCCTCAGCACCACAGAAAAATAAATAAAATAAAGATATTGTGTCCATCTACAATTTTAAAAGTTTTTTAAAAAAGAATGTGCACTGTATTTTTGAAGATTTCTTCCAAGCAAAATTTTGCTTTATATTTTTTTCTTTGGCATTGGAGATTGAACCCAGGGGTGCTTACCCACTGAGCCACATCCCCAGCCCTATTTTGTGTTTTATGTAGAGACAGGGTCTCACTGAGTTGCTTAGTGCCTCACTACTGCTGAGGCTGGCTTTGAACTCATGATCCTCCTGCCTCAGCCTCTCAAGCCCCTGGGATTACAGGCATGTGTCACTGTGCCTGGTGTACATTTTTTCTCAAATGGCATCACATAGCATATACCTTTGCAGACCAGCTGTGTAGGTCTTTTTCATTCACTTCAGCTGTCATATGAACTTTCACTTCTGTTTTAAAACTGACCCAGTGTATTGAGTCCCTTATGGATGGAGAGTCAGGTGATTTCCATCTTCCACTACTAGGGCACGGACTCAGTAGAACACACGTGTGTGCAGTCCCATGGGTGGGGGGGAGCCAGGCTCCCTTCAGTTCTGCGAGGCCCTCCCAGGTGTCCTCTAGAGAAACTGGTTGGTTCATGGCACAGCACCGTGGAAGGCTCTGCCTGACCTTCCCACTTGAAACTGATACTACCAGAAATTTTCATTTTTTGCTAATTTTAGAGATTTGGGGTTTCTTCTAAATTGTATTTCCCTGATTAATGTCTTCCTCTTTCATGAACGCTAGTGTTCATGTCCTTTGCCAATTTGCTATTGTATTGTCTTTTTGTAGTTGACTTAAATATTGTTCTGCATATAAATTCATTGCTGTTATGTCCAGATCTTTCCCCAGTTTGGGCCATGCCCTTTCCTTGTTTATGGTTCTTTTTTTACAAAAATATTTTAATTTTTTATAAGTGTCATTTACCTTTAAAGTTCATAAAAGCTTTACATATCTCATTTAAAAAATCTTTCCCTAGACTCACATTAATAAAGATATTTTTACTTTTTTTCTAAAAAATTTATAGTTTTGCTTTTAATATTTAGACTTCCAATCTGTTTATTTTTGTGTATGGCATGTGGTGTGAGGAAGGGGCCTACTTTCACTCTTCTTTGTGCATAGCCTTCCCAATACTTTTCCTTTCCAGAATGTTCTATTTTTTTATCCACTGGTTTATGTGAACTATATCATATACCAAATTGTCACACAACCTTGTTTCTAAGGTCTCTAGTCTCTTCTAGCTGTCTATTTCAATAAATATTTGTGGAGTAATCTGTGTTCAAGGTGTTGCCAAAAATACAAATCTACATTTTACGTAATATTTTTCTGGGATACAATTGAGTGTGAGAATTCTCCTGAATACCAGTGGGCATTCCTGTGTTACCTGAGCAGCACAGGTAGTAAAGATTATATTCGTTCATTAACTTAAACAATTATTGAACCCCTGAGGCCCAGGTATGTGCTGTGCACTGGTGAGCCCAAGACAGGTAGGGTCCTTGCTGTCATGGAGTTTGTGGTGTGGCTGCAGAGTCCAAAGGAGGGAGAAGTCCACGTTGCTATATGACCAGAAAGTGCCAGGACACCACTTTTCAAGAGTGTTCTTTTCACCACAGTATTATACCTTGAAAGTTGAGGTTCCTGGTAGCTACTCCACAGCCACAAAAGCTCTGGAACTGGCATTTTATCGGTCATCTCAGGTTCCTGTGGGCTCCAAAGGCTAAGAACCTCCTGCTCTGTGGATAGAATAGAGTGTGGTCTGCAGCTCTGGAGGGCGGTGATGGGAAGAAGGCTGTGGAGCTGACAGACGCTTCCGGTTCAGCATACAGTTGCCAGACCAAGAGGGCTCCTGTGATGAGTTGATTAAGTCTGTGTGCCGGGAGGCTGGGGAGACGAGTCGTACACGTCTGAAGACAGGGCACAGTGCTGCAGGTCTACTAGGCGGATTCTAGTAAGCAACGCGGAATGAGGATGGAGCACAGTGCTTCCTTCAGGTCAGGAGCGTGGCTGAAACCAAGCACACGCAGAAGACCCCAAGCTTCAGGGTCCTGCAGCCTCACACAGCTCAGCAGTGCCATGAGATCACTGCCCAGTCATTCCCTGCTCCGGCTGCTGTGGGGAAGAGCATGTCTCCACAGGGAAACTGCTCAGTGTGGGATGCTGCACGTGAAGTAGCCTGGTGCACCTCAAAGGTCTGGCTAGTAGAGGGGAGCATGTGAAATCGCAGGTTGGCTGCCAGTTGCTTCAGATACCACAAATATTAGAGAGGGTGATTTTTTGTTTTAACACAAGGAAAGGTTTTTGTAGTTATTTTGTATTTAACACTAGGACAATTCAAAGATGGAATGAGCTATCTATGTGGGAGGAAAAGGGTTTTGTTATGGGGTCTGTTTAAACAGAGAGGCTGGATTTGTGTAGCAGTTGAGGCTGCAGGTGGACAACACCCAACGTTAGAGAGTAGTGGTGAGACATGAGCCACGTTGGAAGAATGGCAGAGTTTGGCACTGGCATTGTGAGTTAGGGTGTCAGAACTGGGAAGGGTGTGGTACTGTGAGCTAAGTTATCCTATTTGGTGTGTGTGTGGTGCTGGTGGCTGGGTTGTCAGACTTGGGATGTGTATAGTGGACTTAGAAGAGACAGCGGAAAGGCTTGGGATGCTGAGGCTGTGGATTTCTGTTTCATTCACTAGGCAATAGGAGATCACAGTTTTTTGAACCTTGAAACATGATTAAGAGGAGTTTTTGGAGAAGTCATTTGGAGATGTATGGGAAGGGTCTGAGGTCATACAGAAATCCAGGGTGTGTCCATGAGCTTGAAATGACAGGAAACATCTTTGCAAGGCATTTGTGTGCTTTTTTTGGAATGACTCAAATCTGTCTGTTTCCCCAAGCATAAGAGCAGGAACGGCTGTGCAGGAGCCTAGTCGGTGTTTATCCCAGAGGAAGATCAGCTGTGCGGCTGTCGTAGTGGAGCCAGAAGGCAGAAAGCAAGCAGCACACGGGGAGAAATCAGGACACGGGTCTGGCCATGGAGACCAGGGTCCCAGTCTGGCCCTTCCACCTGTTGACTGTCCAACTGTAGCAATCATTCAGCATCTAGAGCCTGTTTAGTCGTCTGCAAAATGAAGGTAGTGATGCTGCACAGCGAGGAGAAATCATCTGAAAATCACTGGGAAAGTATCGTGCACACCATAGAGTATGAAGCTGACATTGGCCATTATGATGACGGGTTTGAAGGGAGGAACAGAAGGATGTATTAGAAGGCCAGGCAGTGGAGGGGGTCTAGTTCATCACTGGAGGAGAAGGTGGACAGCTGCAGGGGGCCTGGACACCGTTTTGGAGCATGCAGTTGAGGCAGAGTAATTCCGCATGTAGATTATCCTCCGCATTCAAGATTCCTTATCTTTCCAAACTTAGCTAAAAGTTATAGTTTTAGGGATTCAAGGCCTATAGCCTTTTAGCACTAGGAATGGATCCCAGAGGTGCTTAACCACTGAGCCACATCCCCAGTCCTTGTTTATTTTTTAAAGACAGGGTCTCCCTGAGTTGCTTAGGGCCTCACTAAGTTGCTGAGGCTGGCTTTGAACTAATGATCCTCCTGCCTTGGCCTCTGAGCTGCTGGGATTGCAGGAGTGAGCCTCTGTTCCTGGTGAGGCCTAAAGTCTTGAAAAAGGAACACTGCTCCGGAAGCTACGCTTGTGGCTGACAACCTGGATCTGACTTTTGCTCCCGACACCTCAGGAAGCATGCTGGATGTTTGTGTCCCTTGTCCTCCCGCCTGCTCCTGGATGGTTCTGGAGGCCAGTGGTTGTCTCACCTGCACTTACATGAATGTGTGCACTCTGCCTGGCACGTTACAGATGCTCATAGTGACACTCTTTTAACTTTGTCACCTGATGAAAGGGAGGGCTTGGTTCCAGGCACTGAATATGTTCAGGCATGCTGGGCTTTGAGAGGGTGGCAGTTTCATCTTCCCCTTATCTCCATGGCACAGGATGAAGACAGTGGGTTGAAGAGCAGAGGGACAGATCAGGAAGGCAGCATTTCCTACACCTCACTGTAAAGCAAGGCTCTCTTGATGTGAGCGGGGAGACTGCTTTGACTTGGTCCGCCAGCTTTGCAGGACTTCCTGTTTGAAATGCCCAAGGGGGTTACAAGTGTCATCATTTTTGGGGGGCTACAAGTACTGGAAATTGAACCCAGTCACTGACAAGGAACCTGGAGGATTCTGGTGCGGTGGGCCCTTGATCTGGTTCCCTGTTAGTGATTGGGCTCTGGACACCCGAGGGTTCTGTTGTACTGGGCCCTTGGTCTGGTTCCCTGTCAGTGATTGGGCTCTGGACACCCGAAGGTTCTGGTGTGCTGGGTGCTTGGTCTGGTTCCGTCAGTGACCAGGCCTTGGACACTTGAGGGTTCTGGTGCGCTGGGTCCTTGGTCTGGTTCCCTCCACTGAGAGCTGTTTCTGAGCAGCAGCTGTAGATGTTTTTCCTCATCTTCCAATTTTATTGCCTCGCTGAGGTCGTGTTTGCACATTTGGGATTGTCAGTCCTCCTATCAGAATCTTCAGGAGTGATGTCTGGGAGGGGGAGTTCAAAATCCCCCAGTGCTGAAGTAATCCAGACTTTGGAATGCAGTCTCCTGTAGTGGAGAAATGGGTAGCTTGATGTTTTGTAGTCGTGACAGGTTGATGTTCAGTCTGCATTTCCCACTCATTCTCCACATTTTCTCCTCCTCAGAAAATGAGTTGGTTGGTGGTAATCTAGATTTCAGGTGGAATGAAGACAGGAGGTGACGACAGAGGGGGACAGCAGCAGTGGGTCAGAGAAACGGAAAGAAAGGTTGAGCTCACCACGGGGGCTGGCGATTTGGAACTGAATCTTCCACACCGCACCGGCTTTCCTTGCTGAGAGTCGCCTTGCTGGCAGTTTCCAGTGCTGGAACAAGCTGCTCATTAGCTCTGTCTCTCAGGTATGGCAACAGCTCCAGGAACTATGCTGTTCGGGTTGGGGATTATCACACTCTGGTGCCGGAGGAGTTTGAAGAAGAAATTGGAGTGCAGCAAGTTGTGCTGCACCGGCAGTATCGGCCAGACAGCAGTGACCATGACATTGCCCTGGTCAGACTGCAGGGACCAGAGGAGCAGTGTGCCAGACTCAGCACTCACGTTCTGCCAGCCTGTTTGCCGCTGCGGAGAGAGCGGCCACAGAAGACAGCCTCCAACTGCTACGTAACAGGATGGGGAGACACAGGTAAGAGGAGACTCAGAGGAACAGGTGAAGAAGGCTGGGCGCCTGCTTGTCTGCCATTATCATCAGCAGGAAGATCGTACATGGGTTCAGGCTTGGCTATTTGGAAATTCTTAGGTGTGAAATGTGTGCATGTAATCTAGGTTCATTTTTAAGAGTATTGTTAGTTCCTGTTAGATTTTAGCCCAGACTGAGAGAACTGTTGCTAGTGGGCCTTAGGAGTGGAGAATATCCTTATAGTTATGACTGGTGAGAGGGCAAGGGAAGAGATTTCAAAACCACACCCCAAGATTTAGGCCTCGCAGTCTCTATTTTAAAAACCTCCCCATATGGCTTCAATGTAGTTGGCCTCACAAAAGGATCTGGAGTTAGATCAAGCTAAGTATGGAACAGACAAAGCAGAGCTGCCGAGTGGAGGCTGAGATTAAGGGAAATACACTTTCTCCCTCCTCCTTCCTTCCCATTCTCCTCACTTCCAACCCCAAACCAAGAACCATGTTCAGCTGGTGTTCTTCTGATGAATGTAGCCCTTGGCCTTGCCCTGTTGAGAGTTGTCCATGTCTGTCAGGCAGTAGACATGTAAACAGACCTGAGTCTCACTTGGGTCAGGTACAGGCCTTCTCAGTGCACTGTGTTATCTGTGGGCACATCCCATCTCTGAGGCCAAAGTCTACTAGAACTGATTACTTCATAAGGGAGTCAGTCACCATTCTTTTTTTTTTTGGTACCAGGGATTGAACTCAGGGGCACTCAACCACTAAGCCACATCCCCAGCCCTATTTTGTGTTTTATGTAGAGACAGGGTCTCACTGAATTGCTTAGTGCCTCGCCGTTGCTGAGGCTGGCTTTGAATTCATGATTCTCCTGCCTCAGCCTCACGAGCTGCTGGGATTACAGGCGTGCGGCACCACGCCCGGCTTTCACCATACTTTGTGTTTGTGGTGTAGCTATTCCAATTTAGTTAACTGGATGAGAGAATGTGATGGACTCTATATTCAAAATAGGATAACAAGGACATTATCAATCATACACTTAGGCTACTGAGCAAAGTAATGAATGGCTTACCAGCAATCTGAGTGCACTGCCCCAGGTGTGAACTGTGTATGGGGAAAGATGTGTAGTGTTTTGAGTCATCTTTATACAATGCCATATTCCCATTTAGCACCTTATATTTTATATTACTGCCATTTATATTTAATCTTCAAATTCAGTGAAGTAGGTGACTTTGCATTGATTTTGAGTTTGCAATGAAAAATCAGCATGAATTTTGCTTTTTATTATACAGAATTCAACTACTGAAGCCCATTTAAATGTGCTTTCTCTGGATTACCTTTCTCTGCTGCCAAGCTTAGAAATGTTACTCATTATTCCTCAAAAAATTCAGTACTAAAAAAAAAAGTGTGAGGGTTAAGTGATAATCAAAAAGGCAGCTAATGACATTACATGCCACTTACAGTTATCATCCACTTTGAATTATACCAATGTCACAATGGGTAACGTTGTTGTGAAGACTATGAAATGTTCATTAAACCGTTAAACGTCGTGATTACTAGCTGGATCTCATTGGCTAATCTGGGTATTTGGTCTGAGTAGGTCGAGCCTATTCAAAGACACTACAACAAGCAGCCATCCCCTTGCTTCCCAAGAGGTTTTGTGAAGAACGCTATAAGGGTCGGTTTACGGGGAGAATGCTGTGTGCTGGCAACCTCCAGGACCGCAGACGTGTGGACAGCTGCCAGGGAGACAGCGGGGGACCACTCATGTGCAGGGGGCCTGGGGAAAGCTGGGTTGTGTATGGGGTGACTTCCTGGGGGTATGGCTGCGGAGTCAAGGGCTCCCCTGGCGTTTACACCAAAGTCTCAGCCTTTGTTCCTTGGATAAAAAGCATCACTAAATTGTGATTCTGGAAACCTCAAAACAAACAGTATTTAAAGGAACTTATGAAACTTTTTAACCTCAACCTATACCTATAAGCCAGATGACAACTGTGAGGGTTTCAGGTTCCTTGCTATTTGTTTATAGAAATTGTGTACCTTTTGCTGATTTTGAAAATTTGTTAAGTTTTGCTTCGGATACCTCAGAATTATTATTTTTGGTACCAGGGATTGAATCCAGGGATGCTTAACCACTGAGCCACATCCCTAGCCCTATATTTTTTCGAGACAGGGTCTCGCCAAGTTGCTGAGGCTGGCCTTGAACCTGGCACCCTCTCAGCCTCTGGGATTACAGGCATGTGCCACCACACCCAGTGAGTCTTACCTCCTGTGTTTATGTAACATTCTCCGGATTATTTTCAATAAAGATGTTTTTACATTCATCTGGACTAAGTCAGCACGATGTGTGGAATCACATTTAAGTGTCCACATCTGATCTTAAAAGTACCCTGTAAAGAGTGGCACATTTTCTATTTATGTTCAAATCTTTTTCAAAAGGCTGTTACTGCTGCAGTTTTTGAGGAAATCAAAGGCCAAAAAGGTGAAGGAATGCCATATCATAGACTTACAAAGTAGAATAGGATCATTAAGCCAGGACATCTGCCTGTGACAATATACTGTCCAATGAAGTGATTTATCAAAATATTCTCGTTAAGAACCAAGCAACAAACACAAGAGGAAAAATGTTCTAAATATAGGCTACTAGCAAATTATTAATTTCAGGTACCATGAAAAATGCTAGTTGAATACACAACAAACTATTTACTGGACACATTAACATTCACTCTGATAACCTAACCTGTAACAATCACATCAGATCTGTAGCTCAGTGAATTGTTTCTCAGCATTAGGCTCTAAGTTTTTGGGACTATATTGGAAGAGTGCCACCTACTGGAACTTACCCAATAATTGGCTTATACCTGTAGGTTTCCCAAGATTCTGGTACAGCACAACCTACTAAAAATACACCAATAAGGGGCTGGGACTGTAGCTCAGTAGTAGAGCGCTTGCCTAGCACGCGTGAGGCACTGGGTTCGATCCTCAGCACCACGTATAAATAATAAATGAATAAAATAAAGATCCATCAACAACTAAAAAAAATTTTAAAAAAATACACCAATAAAAATGCTTTTCCTACCTACATATTGTTATTAAAAAACCCACTTCAGTTAGTGGCTATACAACAGCTTGTAATTAAAGGCCAATAAAATTTTACAGAGGTCCTTTTTCGAATGGGGAAACAAGTTGAGGCCAAGATGAGATAGTTGGTGAAAGGTTTTAATTCCAAGTGAAAAAAAAATCTAATGTTGTTTCTTTCATCTCAACTAAAGGCAAGTTTCCTGCTGGCTTTCCTGGAGAGTGAGAGAGTTGAAAGGTTCTTACAGGACACTCTTGTTAACACTAAATCTTTGCCCAAACATAAAAGGCATACCCTAAAGATACCTAAGTGATACTTCCTAAACTCCACGTGGTTTAGAATAATCCTCTTAAATGGCTGTCATGGTGAAAGAAATTTATCTCCCTTCTGCATAGTCACACCCCCCCTTTTGTAAAAACTGATGCAAACCTACATGTACCTTACCACTTTTCAGATTATAACAAGTGCCAGAACAGCATTAACAACTTTTTAAAATGTCATTTTTAAAAACTTGTACTCACGAACCATTAAAATGCACAAAACACCCAGGAGCAGTTCCAACTCCTGAGCCACATGTTAATCTGTGAAAATCAATTAGAGAAATACCTACTAGCCTGGCTCCACCTCCAGTTCAGCCCCTCGCACCCTACACAATGGGTTGCCATCTCTCCCTCCCAAGGCAGCCTACATTCTACCTTGAATATATGTATGTTTTCCTAAATAAACCTGTCTTAGCCTGACTGGCACATCCTGAAACTCTTTACATCTGCTCTGCCAAGAATCCCACTGGTCCCAAGTCAAGACTGCAGTTCTCTCCAGGAACTCCTTGGACTTTTCTTCAGGGACATCTCTTCTGTGACATAACTATACATGGCATACATTACAAAGACTTGGGACAATGTGCACTACAGGTGGGAAAGTATCCCAATCCTTTTTTTTCCTTTAGAGAATTTTATCAAATGCCTTTGCAAGTAATCTACAGTAATGGGGCAAGAAGTTTTAAACACACAAGGAATGCATAAATTTAAAGAGCAGTGAACACATGACCTGCAGTTTGCTCAATTCTGAAGTAGAACACGATTCACAAAGCAGGTTTATTATAGTTGATCTTTTTCTTACAAGGGACTTTTAAAAAAGGTTTGAGTGTTTAGTGCACATCTGTGTAAATAAAGCACAAAACATGTACAGTTGCTTATATCTTTTGTGTGATAAAGGCGGCACTCACCTATCTTGGGGATAACCTGGTAATGTTTATATACAAAGTTCCGTCAAATGCTATACCCAGTCACTGCACCACTGTTATTCAATTCAGTCAAGTAACACTGAGTAGCCATGTGAACCATTTTATTCAATCATGCCAAGGAAGCCTCTGAAATACCAGTTTAAAATAATTCAGGACTATATTGAAAACAGTGCCCCGATAGTTCCACACATTACTCAAAATATCCATTCCCCAACTAAAATTTAAGTTCAGTGATCCACTGCATGATGCTGCATAGGCCTTTACCCATGGTCACTTTGGATTTCTTGATGTCTGCAAAAAAGAAAACCAGCATTATGACAGTTAGCAATTCAGGTATTCCTATTACACTGGCTATTTATTCTTAACGTTATAAAAAAGCCAGCAGAACATGCAAACTTTAGATTCTCAGCAGCCGCGATAAGGGATTTCAGATTAATTCGGAAACTATAAAAGTACCTCGTCACGATCTCCGTCACTCATCAGCAGGAGTTGTGGCCTGTAAAATTTGAATAATGATTCAGGGAAGCCTGCCCCACAAGCCGTCAAGCTCCAGGTTTCTAGCGAGGAATGTCCCTTGTGCAAGTCAGAATCTGATACCAACTGAATGGTGCCAGCTTTGCCAATAAACAAGAATATGCTCTTCCATGGCTAGGAAGGGAGACTGCCACGCCGACAGGTCCCAGAGACACATGGAGGTTCGGAGCGGCCGCCAGACGCCCCGCCCGGTCCTCCGCCGCCCCGCGACTCTCCCGCCACCGCTCCCACCTCTGCACGAGTTCGGGCCAACTGCCACCTGAGCGACCAAGCCGAGGAACTCACCAGGCCCGCGACGATCCCGGACGCGAAAGGCAGAGGCCCGCCGCGCACGCGCTCTTAAGGAGCCGTGACGCACCGGAAGTGCCGCCGGGGAGGGCAGATCGGCGGATTCAGGTTCCTGTGCATGCCCGAGAGCAGACAGTTCTCGCGAGACTGTGAAATCCTGTCACGGCTTGCGGTCGGATCGGGGCCGATCATTGGTCCAGGCTTATGCGCATGCGCGACACTAAGACATTCTCGCGATGCCACCAAATCCCGCCGCTGAGGAGCGTGGGTTCGGGGAAGGAAGTGTGGCGTTTGTCTGTTTTTAGCTTCAGGTGGTGGCTTAGGAGTCGCTCTTGCTACCCAGGATGTCTTGTGTGAGGCTAGCTTGCTTTCCGTGGTCCTGCCTGTGCGCTTTCGCTGCAGACGCTGTTCCTGGAGCGCCGGCGTCTGGCCAGGGCCCGCCCCTGTGTCCCCTGTCGCCGCCCAGGGTCAGGGCGAGAGTTGCCGAGTTGGGGCCTGCAGGTAAACCGAGGCGGCGTGAAGACACGGCCCCACCCTGGTTCTGTGACCAGTTCTGAAAGATTACAGACACCGTGTTCAGAGTGACAGGCAAGAGTTTCCTGAAGGGCTAGGGAAAGGGACACGCTCGAGGGGGAGTGGTCAGTTCAGAGAGGAGAGAGATAACGTGCCTCTCCTGCACGCCAGCCTTATTGGGATGCCGGAGATGTTACCAGAGAGTCCTGCCCAGGTCCACCTCTCCACTCTTTACTGACAGCAGAGTGACATTGGACTTTGAAGTCCGCACTGCCATGACAGCTCTGGGTCATCTTGGCCCATGCTGCCTGATTCTGATTGGATTCTTAACCATAATTCTTATAGATTTTTTGGTTAGGAGGTATTATACTCTCTGAGTTTTGGGATCTGGTCTGTGAAAAGTCTCCCACATCAGGGTAACTTGGGTTCCTCTTATTGACATTTCTGCTGGAAATAACAGGAAGCTTCCTGAGGTATGTAACACAGCCTGTCCAGTTAGGCCAGACAGGGCTGCAGGTAAACTGGAAAAGAAAGCATGTGGGGGGTCAGCACGGTGGGCCCATTTTATAAATTTATATCCTTGAACACTTGTTCCCACCATTTGCATCTGTCTGTCCCCTATCAGGAGGAGAAAGAGGTGTGAAGTGCCAGCGTCCGTCCATCTGCTGTCTGTCCCCTGTTCCCATGATGCTACCCACTGAGGTGGGCTGCACAGGTGGGAGGCAGCCCCGTGCCCTGTGCTGCATGAGGGTTGGTGATTTCAACCATAGGGGTCCAGGGAAAGGGTCACCATCCGGGACAGCTGTGGTCCTGGATGTGAGCTTACCAAATGCACTGTTTTCCCTCTTTTCTCGGACAGAAGGCACAGAAGAGGGTCCTGGTGAATCTGTTATTTAGCCTGGGCCATTTGAGGCAGCACTCTCCAGCACTTGCTGGCAAGGAAAAGGATTCAAGAACTCAGAGCATGCCCTAGAGATCCGCAGAAACTCCATGAGGGCAGTGGCTTATCTTGTGGGGAAAGAGCAAAAACTGCTCTTACGGTTCAGAATAGAAAAACTTAGCTAAATGTTGACTTGAATGAACTGCCTATAAGGTTCACTGCATTTCACCCATTTACATCATCTTCACTCACCTCATCTCACTAATGAGCTGAAAGAACTCTTCAATAACAAGGCTTAAATACTACATCACAATAAATGCTGCACTTTGCAAGTTTTGCCAAATTTCATCTTATTTAGATTCCAAATAACAACTCACATTAGTTTGCTAGTTTCCATAACAAAATACCACAGAATAGGGGTTTAAAGGATGGAACCTAGAAGGCTACTGTCTTGGATGCTGAGAGCCCAAGACCAGGTGTCCGTGTTTCTCCTGAGGCCTCTCTCCCTGGTACATAGATGTAGTCTTCTCCCTGTCTTCACATGATTTTCCTTTTGTATCTGTCTGCCTGAGTCAGCTTTTCTTAAGGGAACACTGGTCAGATTTGATGAGGACCCACTCCAATTATGTCATTGAACCTCAGTTACCTCTTTAGGACCCTGTCTTCAAATACAGTCAACATTCAGAGATCATAGGAGGTTAGGATTTCAAAATAGGGATTTCGGAGATCCTGATTTAGCCATAACACTATTTTAAGTAAATGCTTCCCTTGGGTCAGGGGGCTAGACCTGCACTGAATGAAAGTGTGCACATGTCCAGACTTTTGACTAAAGTTTGTTTGAAATTGAACTTCAAAAAGTCTGCCCTTTCGAGGCTGGGATTGTAGCTTAGTGGTAGAGCACTTGAATTGCATGCGTGAGGCCCTGGGTTCGATCCTCAGCACCACATACAAAGCAATAAAATAAGGACATTGTGTCCATCTACAACTAAAAAAATATTAAAAAAAAAGTCTGCCCTTTCTACCCCTGTATTTTCTATATGCTAATTTCTCCATTTTCTGTGCCTTCCTATCTATTATCTATCCAAATTTTTTTCAGCTTTCAGTGCTTTGCCCAAATATTGCTTTTCTTTGAAAATATTCATTATTCCAACTGAATTTATTTATTTTTTTGGCATATGGTAGTGCTTGCATTTTCTTATATGTTTACCATGAACTCATTGTGGTGAAGGGCTGTGCCCAGCTTGTATTGGAAGTATCTAGCAGAATGACCTGTATTAAATGAGCACTGAGTTGCATTATTGAATATCTTGAGGTGCTTAGCATGTATATATATATGAAATTGAAAAAAATCACTTCTCATTTTGAAAAGTAAAGCATTTTTACCCAGAAGGTGGAATTTAACGCCCCTCCCCTGTAAAACCACCTTGAGTTTGGCCTGTGCTTTGTAACTTTCAAAGGGTATAGTGAGATAAAAGGGAGAAAGCCTAGTTCTCAGATGTTATGTGAGAAGAACACTTCACCTCTCTCTGTGTTATTCTTCCTCAAAGTTCATACGTCGCCTAAACCAAGAGAAGAAATCAAGATCATTGATGGACATTTTACAAGTTACCTAATCATCATTCAACACACAAAAAAAAGAAAAGTAGGAAATTGCTGGGCATGGGTGGTGCATACCTGTAATCCTAGTGGCTTGGGAGGCTGAGGCAGGAGGATCGCCAAACTCAGCAATAGTGAGATGCTAACCAACTCAGACTCTGTCTCTAAATGAAATATAAAATAGGACTGGGGATGTGGCTCAGTGGTGGAGTGCCCCTGAGTTCAATCCCTGGTACCCCTTCCCCTACAAAAAAGTAGGAAGTTGCCGCACCAAAGGAAATGATACATTGCAACTAAATGTAGTATCTTGGCTGAGATCCTCAAACAGAAATGATGTTAATGTTAAACTAGTGAAATCTGAATAAAATGTGGAATTTAGTTAAAAGTGTGCCCATGTTGATTTCATAGTTTTGACAGACATGCTGTACTATTATAAGATAGTAATAGTAGAAAAGATTGGATAAGGGTGTTAGATTGGGCAGAAGGACATGAGCAGGAGGGTCTGAAAGGGAGTAAGAAGGCAGATTGAAAGGTGTGCATGGCCGCTGGGAGAACCCAGGGGTGGAGCTCATCTTTGAGGCCCTCATCCTGCTCTCTTGGAACTCACAATACCTTCCTTAGAAAATAGAGGGAATGGATGATTGTGCAGGGTTAACACCTTGACCCCAATGGATTTTTCAAACTGGACCACCTGGTCTATATCCCTCAATCCCTACAATGGCACTTGTAAAGGCTTGCATGAAACTTGCCACTTTGATGGTATAGCTGTCACTTAATTTGCAAAAGGTAATTAATTCATAGACAAGGGGCTTTCCAAGACCATAAAGGAAGTCTATCAATCATGCCACCTTTGTGTTCAAATTATCCACTAAATAGCAGACTTCTTCCTCTTGTTCCTCTGTACAATGTTGAGAAACTTACCCAGGGGAGGGCTGGCAAGTAGACAGTACCTAGTTACCCTCTTGCAAAGGATATCAGTTCCTACTGATTTTGTGGATCCCTTCACAGAATGGATGAGGAACTCTCCAACTCAAATGGAGCATGTCCTGGAGGTCAAGACACTCCTTAAGGAAGTCATTATTAGGTTTAGGTTACTCAGGTCCTTCCAAAGTGATAATGGATACTCTTTAATATCTCAGATCACTCCACAAGTGCCCAGGGTCCTGGGAATTAAATAACTATCTTCATTCTTCCTGGGTAAATGTCAAGAAACTTTCATGTCTTGGGCGGAACAACTCTTCTCTGTTGTTCCCAAAGAATGCTTTCAACTCTGTCCTTTTGAAATGCCATGTGGCAGGCCTTTCCTAATCTCTGACCTATTGACCTTGAAACCATCAATATAATACAATATACAACTTCTCTAAACCAATTCTAGTAGTTCACCCAGGACTGTGGACACCAGGAAGATGGAAGGGAACAGTCACGTGCCCCTGCCTTGTGCACACCTGGGAGTCAAGTTCCAGACACCTAGGATCTCAGTCAAGGGCCCTTTGACTATTCTTGTTACCCCTGCAGCAGTGAAGGTGCCTGGTGGTGCTCGCTAGATCCAGTGCTTGCGTGAAGTCCACACTGAGGACAGCTTACCCAGAGGAGGTGCGGATCCACAAGGGGACTTGTGAAACAATGGAGGACCTAGAATGCCTCTTCTAGAGGAGGCCAGTGGATGAGTAACTCCCAAGCTGGTTATCTCCTCTATTGCTAACCTGTTAATCTTGATTTTTCTCAGATGAGTGAAAATGTGGACAACAGGACAATTTTACCATAATACCAGTGACCCATTCAGGAATCCTACTTCTCTTAGACTTTCTAACAGTTGTGGCTTTACGTACTATGTACCATCCCAAACCTAAAATGTTCCTTTGTAGATCTGTTTTGTCTCTCTGCAGGTACTTTCTCAAGCAAGGATACCTACTCCAGTCCCCTACCCTACCTGCCAACTGTGGAGGACAGCTTAAAACTCTTAAGTAAACTTAATTCCTTTGTACTTATGTTGTGCATTGATGTCCCAGCCTCCCCTACATTCTGGGGGAAGCTTCTTACTTGCATGGCATATAAAATTATACACAGAGATGGCTAGAACCCACCATGGGTCTCAAAAATGCTATAAATATGGAACTTTTGACGAGTGTTAACTCCCCATGAATATGTTTGGGGAATAGTCTTCTCCCAGGTGCAGATCAGTGCACTGCTTCCCTTCTGCTCAGGTCCTAGCCATGGTGGGCACCATTGGCACTTCTTGGTGCAGCCAAACTTAACCCTCAGTTCACCGCAGGATCAGGCCACAGTTCTGACATTATGGTAGGGTTCCTGGGGTTAGTGGAACTCGAATGGTAGAACCCTCAAATGTCACATTCCAAGGAACAGAGTAATACTACATAAGCACTACAACCTGCCACTCCCACAGAAGCCTGTTCACTAAAAGCTCACAGTTTCTGGGCCCAACTTTGAAATTCAAAAGTAGAAAATTGCAAAAGGTCTTTCCTGTGACAGAGGTAAGGTGGAATTCTTGTCATCAACTCATTTGGGCTCAAAACACATCTCAGTTTCCCACCCACTCAGCCTGCATCATCCCCTCCTGAAATCGGCCCTGTCCTCTATCTTCCTGGGGGGTCATGAGATGAAACTCTTCATGCTCTCTTTCTTTGTATGCCTCCCACTGTAAAGTCCAACCTGTCTTCTCTTGACACCTCTACCTGTTTGTTACGCATCAGCCGAATGGGTGTTTGCACCTTGATACACCCTAACCCTAACCCTTGATACACATTCTTCCCTGATTAGAATGATCAGCCTCAGGCATCACTCTCCTCATTTTTACTACACCTCTGTCATGAGCGAGCCGTCATTAACAGATCAAACATGTCTTTCCACAGTATCAGTATTTACTGAATGACAGTAAATTCACAGGCTACACCACTTTCAGCAGTGGCAATTCCCTGAACACTTGTGGATCACCTGATAGACATAAGCCAGGCAAACACAAGTTCTTTTATTCCATTCCAAACTTAATTTCTAATACCTGAAATACTCCAGTCACACCTGCTTCACATGGCGATACATAACTAACTCAGAAGGACTAAGACAGAGTGTAAGTGGCCAAAGGGTTATAGGATGCAGAGTCAATGGGTCACTGTAGGTGGTCAGGTAAGGATTTTAAAAAACCGGTTCCTCAGAGCTGTCAAAGCAGAGGGTCCAGACAGATTGGCAGCCGTGTCAATTTCAGAGTGTCTGCTCCAGTGTCAGCTTGGAGCCAGCCATGTGTGGTCATCACAGGCAGGAGAAACTGCTTTGCTGAAGTCCACAAGAGACAGGAGATTGGTGGTTCGTTGCAGTTGTTGTTTTCCTGGGTAAGGCCTGTGATGAATGGCCAGGTGACATGGTCAAGGTGTTGCTGTGTTCAGTCTTGGGCTGGGGCTTCTCCTTTATGGGTCTCTAGTCAAGGGTTCTCAACTGGTGGGGTTGAGAAGCCCCCATTTTGGTATTTCTGATAGGATTTGGCATGTCCAGGTGTTCCTGATTTAGTTTGATAAGTTGACACATATAAGTTATTTATCAATTTGTGCCTTATGGCAGTGCTAGGCGGATGGTGGTTGTTGACTCATGTAAACTGTGTGGAATCATCCTAGTTTGGCACTTATACTCAAAATGGAGTAACTCAGTCTTCAGCCTGAAACTGCTGTTCTATACACCAAAGAGTGATTCAGAGCAGAGTGTAGCCTGCTCTTTGCACCACAGTCCCAAGTCCTCGTCCCTTGGAGGTCCTCAAATGTCTCTGTGCTTAGTGGCATTTATAACAAGATCATTCCTAGCTACTTTCCAAGCACAAGTAGGAAGCCAAAATGCTGATGCAACCCTGGGTGTCTCTGGAAGGCCACAGCACTCTTAATAATTTAATCTTGGAATTTATGTTTCCTAGGTGAAGCTTGACAACACACAGTTGGTACTTGAAGCGTCATCTCACAGGGGGTCTGGCCTCCCATCCTCTCCCCACTTCCCTATGACAGGTTCTTGGCCTTCCTCTCCTCACCCCTGCCCCATGACCATGGCTCTTCTCTGCTTAGAATGTTTGGGAGTAATGGCAGGGGTCATTTAGCCTCTTCTTGCCATGTCAGGACCCCTCTTGGGACAAAGGGACCCTGATATGACAAGAAGAGAGCCAGGCATCATGGGCCAGGGAAGAGGCCATCCATCTACACCAAGACTTGGAGCACAGAAGAGATCCTAGCTGTGGCCAAGATGACTGAGGGGGCCAGAGAATGGAGCTTTGAATAGCACTCTGCAGGTAGGTTACGATCCCTTGATGTCTGCCTGTCCACCAATGTCGGGCACTGGGCCATGGGAAAGAGGGGTTGACTTTTCCACTTCTGTCTAGGACCCAGGTTTTCTTTTTGCATTGGGTCTGACAGTTATGCAGAGAGCACTGGTAAATTTCATATGGAAGGATTCAAATAGCCCTGGTCCATGTTCAGTAAATAGAGAGTGCTGTTCAGTGTCAGGTGGAAGGATTCAAATAGTCCTGGTCCATGTTCAACCTGGAGAATTCAATAGACATGTAACATGAGGAGGGATCCCAGTAGCCCTGGTCCATGTTCAACCTGGAGAATTCACTAGACATGTGACATGAAGAAGGATCCTAGTAGTCCTGGTCCATGTCCAGAACAGCAAGAATGCTGGCCACCTGACACAATGATTCACACAGCCCTGGTCCATGTTCCTCAGAGAGCGAGCCCTGGTCATCTCACATATGGAAAGGTTCAAACATCCATGATCCAAGTTCCACATAGAGCCCTGGTCATGTGACACATGGAAAGAATCATCAGTCTGGGTCCATGTACAGCATATAGATTGCTGGTTTTGTGACACATGGAAAGATTCAAGTAGCCCTGGCCCATGCTCAGCAAGCATAGCGGTAGTGCTGGTCATGTGACACCTGGAAGGATGCCAGCAGCACTTGTCCATTTTCAACACACAGAGAGTGATGGCCATCTGATAGGCAGAAGTACCAAAGAGCTCTGAACCACTTTCAGAAAGAGAGAGCTGGTTGTGTGATACGTGCAAATATTCAAACAGCCCTGGTCCACGTTCCACACAGAGACAGCACTGGTCATGTAACAGGTGGAAGGGTCCAAAAGGCCCTAGTCTATGTAAATAAAGCACACAGAGAACTCTAGTTATCAGACTGGCAGAAGGACCAAAGAGCCCTGTTCTACTCTGAGAAAACAGAGAGTGCTCATTATCTGACACATGGAAGGATTCAAACAGGCCCGGCCCATGTTCAGCACAGACAGTGTTGAATGTATGACACGTGGAAGGTTCTAAGCACATTAAGGAAGGTTAATGGGAAGGTTCTGGGCCACATTAAGCATGGAGAGAGTGCTGGATATGTGAAGCATGAAAGGATCTAAGCAGCCAGCACCGACTTTCAGCACAGAGAGATGCTGGTGTGGTGATGGAAGGATTTACATAGTCCTTGTCCACGTTCTGCACAGAGAGATGCTGGTGTCACATGGAAGGATCCATACAACCCTGGTCCATGTTCAGCAGAGAAAGCCTTGGCCATCTGACACATGAAAGGATTCAGACTTCCATAGTCCATGTTCTACCCAGAGAGAGCTCTAGTCATATGACACATGGAAGGATTCATCAGCATGGTCTGATTCAGCACGGATTGATCACTGGTTGTGTGGCACACAAAAGCATTCAAGCAGTCCTGGTTCACTTTCAGCACAGAGTGCTGGTCATGTGACACATGGAAGGATCCAAGCAGCCCTGGTCCATGTTCAGCACAAAGAGAGCTTTGGTCATCCTACACATGGAAGATTCAAACTTCCTTTATCTATATTCTGCTGAGAGAGAGCCCTGGTCATGTGATAGGAGGAAGGATCCAAACAGCTCTGGTCCACGTTCAGCACAGAGTGCTGGTCATCTGACTGGCAGAGATACCAAAGAGCCCTATTTCAGTTTCAGCAAAGAGAGAAAGTTGGTTATTTGACATATAGAAATATTCAGAGAGCACTGGTCCATGTTCAGCACAGAAGAATACTGATCATGCAACACATGCAAGGACTCCAAAAGCCCTGGTACACATTCTGACCAGAGAGCTTTGGTCATGTGACATGTGGAAAGACCAACACAACACTTGTTCAGCATAGAGAAAGTGTATGACATGAGGAAGGATCAAGAGTCCAGGTCCATGTTCAACATAGAGAGAGCCCTGGTCATCTGACAGGTAGAAGGAGCAAAGGACTCTATTCCACCTTCAGCAAGGATCAGTGATGCTTATCTGATAAGTGGAAGGATTCAAACAGCCCTGGTCAACCTTTAGCACTGAGAGAGTGCTGGTTATTTGGCACACAGCAGGATCAAATAGCCGTGGTCATGTTCAGTACAGACACACACACACACACACACACACACATTTTGCTTTTTGCATAAAGCAAAGTTTATTTATATCAAGTAAATATAAAATTGAAAATCTCTTCCAAAGAAGTGACTCCTTAATTTGGGGAGAACATGTAAATTTATTATGGTGAGATACAAATTTTCAGAAGGCAAATTTGATTATTTGTAGAAGTTGGAACTAGTTAGCCCAAGATCAGTAAAAATACATGTTCCTGCATACATTATATGGTGTGGAAATGAGGCTTGTTTTCCTCCACAGGTGTAGATTATAGCATTGTTCTTGTTGAGAATGAGTGGCTCCACTGGTTCCTCTTTGTGCGCAGGGACTGAGACCTAGCCCCTCAGCTCATGATGGTCTTGGGGGTTACCTTTTGTTTTCATATGAATCATATTCAATTTAGGGAGGCAGGAACCTACCTGGATATGATATGGCTATGCCAATTTTTTGCTATTGACTGAAAACAAGAGTATTAGGTCCATTACTTTTTTTTTTATTTATTTATTGTTGTTGTTTTAGTTGTAGATGGACACATTGTCTTTATTTTATTGCTTTGTATGTGGTGCTGAGGATTGAACCCAGGGCCTCACGCATGTGAGGCAAGTGCTCTACCGCTGAGCTACAATCCCAGCCCCAGGTCCATTACTTTTGACCTCCACCTGCTGGAAGTCTTGGTTACATGAGTGATTTAAAAAGGAATGCTTTGGCATACACCATGTTATGGAAATTAGGCTCTATTTTCTTTATGGTTTGATATTTAGCATTACAATGAAGTAGAGGTCATTTCCTGGTCACTGGAACATTCTCTTGAGGTTATTTGTGAAATAGGTTAGTCACACCCTATGGGTTACTAATAACCACATCTTAATTTCCTGGATAATGTTCTGTAATGCCCAGGCTCACAAGACCACCAGAGACCACCAGGAGTCTGATTCCAATGCAATCACAAAAGGGTCCTTCATTGCAAGCTCGAGCAGGGACTGCACACCTTCTCTGACACAGTGGGTAGGGAGGTGCGGCCCTGAGTCTAGGGGAGCAGGGATTTTTATGGATTACAATCGCAAGCAGGGGAGTACATGCCTTGACGTTACATGATTGGGTAGGAAAGTGCGCGCAGTGGTCTTGTCACTACAGGATTAGTGAAGGGTGAGTGTGGTCAGTATGAGGTCAGTTGATCCTCAGCACCACATAAAAATAAAATAAAGATATTCTGTCCACCTACAACTAAAAAAGTAAATAAATATTTTTAAAAAAGATAAGGAAAAAATTGTACACTGAAAAGTTTGTTGTAAGTAAACAACTCCTCAAAAAATGCTAACAGAGCCATCAAGCTAAAATATAGTGAGAAGGCAGTACCTTGAGCACATATGAAATAATAAGAAAAAAAGGTAACTACAGCTATGCAGGTAAATACAGAGCCTATTACCACATAGATACTAGTTTTCTATTTGTAGTTCTCTTTTCTATTTGTTTTAAAAATATAAGTAGTACAACAATACTTACAAGTCTAAGTTGAATGACACTCTGAGAATCCATTTTCTTTGTTATCAGAACATATCTGTTGCTGGTGTTATCGGAGGAGGGACTAGGCCAGAGCCGGGTACATTTCAAACGCAGTTTATCGAACGTGCTCTTTTTTATTTTTTGGTACCAGGGACTGAACTCAGGGGCACTCGACCACTGAGCAACATCTCAGCCCTATTTTGTGTTTTATGTAGAGACAGGGTCTCACTGAGTTGCTGAGCTCCTCACTGTTGCTGAGGCTGGCTTTGAATTTGCAATTCTCCTGTCTCAGCCTCCCTAAGTGCTAGGACTACAGGTGTCCACCACTGCAACTGACTTATGTTGAACACACTCTTAACATGCAACAGTACTGATACCGCCGGTTACTGGTGACAAGTTCTGCCTCTTCAGATGCTGAAGTAGAACATTAGAGAAGCATGCTGAGGCAAGCATTTAAGCAGGGTTTATTTAAAAATGAGTAACAGACTTCTCCCAGGAGAGAGAAGGAGGTATCCCCAGAAGTGAGAGTGCCTGCCTTTTTATATGTCCTAGGCTTCCTTTGTTCTCCTGCTCTCCCCCTATCTCTGTTTCCTGCGTAGGTGACTAGGCCCAGGAGATGCTCCAAAGTAGATGGACAAGGTGGAGTGATCTGTGAAGAAAGGAGGCTTAATGAACAACTCACTGTAGGGAGAGACAGTCCCTGGGACAGGTTACCTCAGCAACAGGCTGGAGCAGGGCAGGTTATCTTGATAAGGGTGGAGGAAGGGCTCTGAAGGCATCAGAAACCAGAGCGGCACCATGCATTCCTGTCACTGGCCAATCTGGGTCTGGGAAGTTGGAGAGGATTGGCCTCCTGGATCCAACCTGACTATCTATACTGACTGCCTGTCTAATTCTGGTTTCAGTACGATTCCCATTCCACCTAACCAGCAAGTCCCTCAGACGGAACAGACCATGGTCCACCACAGCGTGACCTCTCTTGACCACTGAGGTGGTCTCTTCACTTTTGGATGCAGGTAGCTCTAACCAGACTGGCAGCGGTTTCCCCATGACAGCAGAGCAGCACTGAGGATGTCTTTCCCTGATGGATTGTGTGGGCAGCGTCGCTGGGAGAGAGCACCCCTGCGATGGTGGCAGGCCTCGAGTGTCGCCTCCCTGGGTGCCTCTCTCCAGTGAGCTGTGCTTCTATGAGAGCTTACATAGGGTCCTTCCCATCCTGCATGACCTCACTGCCATCCTTATCGTTAGTGACCTTCTGCTACTTGCAGAAGGGGCAGAAGGCTAAGGTGGCAGGTGGGTCATCAGGTGTCCAAGTTAGTGTCAGCTCATGCTGTCTGGGTGCTTGCTTCTTACAGTGCTCCTTATAATATCCATGCTGGTTACTTTATAATAAAAGTTGTTCCTCAGAATTTTAGAGGCTGAAAATCCAGGCTCAAGGGGTTCCATCAGTTTGGACTCTGGTGAGTGCACACTTTGCTATATGACAACATGGTGTGTGACATCATGTTGGGGGTATGGAGAAGAGAAAAAATTATATGGCCAGACACAAAGCCAGAAAGCAGAGGGGCAATTATATAGCAGGCTGACCGAAGCTATTAATAATGCACTATGTATTCAAAGACAAAAGTCTTCTCAATATTCTCCCTATAGTAATGAAAAAAAGTGAGGTGAAAGATATGATGATTACTGATTAGATTGTACAATACATACACATATTTGTGATGTTAAAGCATTGCACAAGTGTGGAGCTGCTGAATTTGGCAGAACAGATCCAATAGACAAGGAAGACACTCTTGACATGAGAGAATGTTTCTTTTATTAATACTATGGAACCAAGAGCAAAAGCAAAAGCGATAGGCAAGAGAAAAAGAGAAGAAAATGCATCATCAGATCAGGGAAGCACCAACACCTGAAGCCGTGTGGCTGGGGAGTCCAGAGACAACTTTGTAGAATCCTGACTCGGAAGTCCTCAGCAAAGCATTCTCTTTACAGGTGAGACTCCAGTCTTATGACCTTCTCAGTGGGCTCTTTAAATAAAAGTTAGGACAAAGGAAGCTCTGTTGTAACAATGTGCAGGACATAGTGATCCCCTCAAGGATACTTCTTTCCTCCAACCACTGGCCAGATCCCTGGAGGGAGGGAGTGATGGCCTCCAGACAAGTGAATGACTGAGTTCTCCTGCATGAGCCAGTGAGCCAACCCGTGGAGAAGAGAAGAGAAGTTGGTGTTCTTTAGGTGTCCCATCAAGGATGTGCAAAAGCCATGCAAGCACATGGAGAGGGAAGATTTCAATGTTTTTCTTAGCCATTTAGTTCTGAAACTTCCCTTTGAACATCATAAATAGTTAGATTCTCATGTAAACAAGTTTCCTGTGTGAGATGACAGTGGAGTGGAGATAAACAGAAAGCTGGAGCCACACCCTGGAATGGAAGGGAACGGCTGTCATGCCACTTGGCTGAGGATGACATTCAGGAATCACACACATACTGTGACTGTTTTCACAGTTCTCTTACCCATAAAAGTCATCATTCGATTGCGATATTTATATAATCAAATCAATTTAAATGAAAATGTTTGTGGGTTCTTTTATGACCTAAAGAGTGAGAGATGGAGAGAATATAGGGTAATTTGAGTGTTTTTAGGTTTTGAACAAGCCCTGTAGATAGTCTAGTGGATCACTTGAATAAAAATGTTGTTTTTCTTTGTGTGGTGGCATTTACTCCTGTAAGACCTAAAAAGGAACAGGTTTAGTTTATAGTATCTTATAAGAAATGAGTTGTAGAGAAGTTTTGGGAGACTATGCCAGATACTATCTGTCCTATAATCCCAAAACAATAAAAACTGTCATAAATTATGAAGTAGAACAAAAGAGATATCTAAAGTCAAAAGATATCTGATCAAATAAATCACATGGGCGATTGCAATGTACTTTGACATGTCCCCACCTTTTACACTTGTTTCAGGTTATACTTCCTAGTGGGGTGTTCAAGACTAACCAGGTTGGGCTGGGACTGTGGCTCAGTGGTAGAGCACTTGCCTAGCATGTGTGAGGCACTGGATTCGATTCTCAGCACCACATTAAAAAATAAACAAAACTTTGTCCATCTAAAAATATATATTAAAAAAAACACTAACCAGATGGCCCTATATTGGGCTGTTTTTCTAAATTGTTGGAAGTCAGTCAAGTCTCATCAGGGGTTAATCTTAGGGAGTTTGTGAGGAACTGCTTGGCTTCTTCAGTCTTTTTTTTTTTCCCTCTATCAGACTTGCCAAGAGCCTGGAGGAGTCAGTGTCCTACTCACCACGTTGCTTCCCAATAGAGTATGAGAACATTTCCCTCTTCAATGACCCTCCTTTTCACAGAATATGTACTGTTGACTCCTAGACTCTGGGATCTTCATAGTCTCACTGCTTGAGACATTGAATTTCCAGGGTAGTAGGGCCTTTAAGAATACTGTCACGGGGCTGGGATTATGGCGCAGTGGTAGCGTGCTCGCCTAGCATGCATGAGACACTTGGTTCGATCCTCAGCACCACATAAAAATAAAATAAAGATATTCTGTCCACCCACAACTAAAAAAAAATAAAATTAAAAAAAATTTAAAAAAAAAGAATACTGTCACTGTATAAGGTAAGATTTTGAAGTTTTAATTCAAGATTCGGAAATATCGTGCTTATTTTCATATCCCCATATCATTCCTGTGATTGCAGAGACATATTTTCAATGTCCTGTTTAGAGATTCAGACTGTCTGTCCTCTGCTTACTGGTCTGCAGTCCTCTACTGGGAAGGGTGTCAGACTGTGCCTTCTGCTCACTGCTCTACCCTCCTTTACTGTGTAGAATTTTTGGCTGGTGCCTTATTTTTATTTGGTTTTGAAAACATTCAGTTTCCTGTTTAACATTATTGCTATTGAATTATCAATTGATAGTCTAATTATCTCTCCTTTGACTTTGAATTTTCCCATCCTCTGGCTAGCTTATGTATTTTTTCAGATTCTTATATGGGGAATTTAAAATATTCTTCATATCAGAACATACTTTTGAACCACCTTGTGACTTTACAGTTAGCATCTGCAGTGTTCCTGTCACCCATGCATGGAGACCCTTATGTTCTAGTTTCATTATTTTATTTCTTTGCGCAGTATTTTATTTCAAAACCAAAATTAATATAATGCCTGGTCACCTGTAGACCTTTGGTGTGTGTCTTGGGCTGACACTTGGTTAACATGAACATGATGTTGTGGTTTGAATGTGTTCCTTCCAAATTTACATGCTGAATCCTCATCACCAGTGTGTGGGTTCAGAAGATGGGCCCTTGACTAGTGACTCAGTCATAGACTGGCACCCTCCTGAACCCTGAGAAACAGACCCTACAGAGCTGCTGTGCCTTCTAGAACGTGAGGACAACACGTGGCCTTTTTGATTCAGGAGCCCACACTTTGTGCTCCCAGCTTCCAGAGCATAAGGAATAAATTCCCATTGTTTATGAATTTTCACTTATGGTTTGTTTTAGAGCAACCAGGACAGACCGAAACAGATTCCATTATCACATCCAGTGCAGTTGACAAGGGCATCTCAATATCATTTAATATCCATCCTCTGCTCAAACTTCCCTCTCAACCCAAAGGTACTTTCAGTTGCTTTGTGAGAATCAGGATCCAAACAGGCCTACATGTTACTTTGGCACTTTTTTCTTTCAAGACTATTTTATTATAAACAGCCCCTCCTTTTTTTTTTTTTTGGTACCGGGGATTGAACTCAGGGGCACTCAACCACTGAGCCACATCCCCAGCCCTATTTTGTGTTTTATGTAGAGACAGGGTCTCACTGAGTTGCTTAGCGCCTTGCTGTTGCTGAGGCTGGCTTTGAACTCGCGATCCTCCTGTCTCAGCCTCCCTGAGTGCTGGGATTAGGGCTTGTGCCACAGTGTGCCTGGCTAAGCAGCCCCTCCTTTTTGTTTACTTTTTAATGCCTTGCTATTGATTTGTCAGAGATATCAGATAATCCTCTTGAATCGTTATGATTTAGATATGAGATATTCCCTAAAAACTCATGTGTGACACATTGCAAGGCAGTTTAGAGGTAAAAGGATTGGGTTGTGTAGGCAAGAGAAAGGGTTAAAATAAATGAGCAGAGTCCTTGGGCTTTTTTAAGGCCAGTTTTCTATATAGCAGGGCTGAGAAACTGCAGACACAAACCAGGCTTCATCCTGGTCAGGATGACTCCTGTACAGGCCGAAAAAACTGTTGGTGGGCATCTGTCTTGTACCCACATCCCCATCAAAAAAGAGGGGACAGTAACTTGTTGGGAGCAAAAAGCACATGAAGAGCTTGTGGACACTGCGAGTCTCCCCAGGATTGGGCAGAGGCTCCCTCCCTTAGCCCTGTAGATCCACATAAACCCTATGCAAGCCACTCTTCTGTAGCCTTCCTGCTTTGGGAGCTTTCTTTTTTTTTTCTATTGCTCTAATAAATCCTGTTACTCTTGTCCTTGTATCCATAAATTTCATTCTTCAAATTCACAAGACAACCCAATCCCAGGCTCTGTACTCTATTTTGACAGCCTTAGCCTAATCAGTGCATGAATCTGTTGATGGAGATTAGCTGGGTGGTACCTGTAGGCAGGTAAGGTGTGGCTGGAGGAGGTGGATCAGTGGGGATGTGCTTTTGGGATATATATTTTGTTGTGGTAAGGAGAATTCTCTCTTTTTCTTGGTGTGATGTTTGGAGCTGCTTCTAATCTTCCTCCACACCCATCCACCGTGATGTTCTTCCATACCTCTGGCCCTGAGTAATGGAGTCAGCTGTCTGTGAACTGAAACCTATGAAACTGTGAGCCCTAAATAAACTTTTCTTCCTGAAATTGTTCTTGTTTGGGTCTTCTGATCATATCTATGAAGAAGCTGATTAAACCAGAAATGATCTACATTCTGGACCTGGCTTTTTCATGTTGATTGACTTTTTTTCATGAATCTACAAAGTGGCAGTTGGAACTCGTGGTTGGACTGGATTCAGGGTAGATGTACTTTATACAAGGTTATTTCCTCAGTCCTTCTTTTAGCAATGCTATGACCGATGGGTGGGTTCAAATGGTGCTAACTGATACCTCTGTTGTGGAGCTTCCCCTGGACCTTCCACCTAAGCTTCCAACACCAGGACTGTCACTAGGATCCATCACCTTGTTAGATGCTGAAAATGGTGAGTTTGCATCTGTTAATTATGTCTTCTAAAAATATTTCTCTCTCTGACTTTTTAATCTCCTGAAAATATAGTTCATATGGGAAAGACAGGACTGATACTTGATTTCTTTTTGAAAAAAATTATTTATTCTAATTAGGTATACATGACAGCAGAATGCATTTTACACAAATGGAGCACAACTTTTCATTTCTCTGGTTGTACATGATGTAGAGTCACACCGTATGTGCAGTCAATGTACCTAGGACAATGATGTCCATCTCTTTCCACCATCTTTCCTGCCCCCATGTCCCCTCCCCTCACCTCTTTCCCCTTTGACCAAAATTCCTCCATTCTTCCCATACCCCCTCCCCCATTATGGATTAGCATCCACTTATCAGAAAGAACATTTGGCCTTTGGTTTTTTGGGATTGGCTTATTTTGCTTAGCATGATATTCTCCAGCTCCATCCATTTACCTGCAAATGCCATAATTTTATTCTCTTTTATTGCAGAGTAATATTCCATTGTATATATATACCACAGTTTCTTTATCCATTCATCTATTGAAGGGCATCTAGGTTGGTTCCACAGTTTCGTTACTATGAATTGAGCTGCTATGAACATTGAAGTGGCTGCATTACTGTAGTATGCTGTTTTTAAGTCCTTTGGGTATAGACCAAGGAGTGGGATAGCTGGGTCAAATGGTGGTTCCATTCTAAGTTTTCTGGGGAATCTCCATACTGCTTTCCACAGTGGTTGCAGTCCCACCAGCAATGTATGAGTGTGCCTTTTCCCCCACATCTTTGCCAACACTTGTTGTTTGTATTCTTGATAACTGCCATTCTGACTGGTGTGAGATGAAATCTTAGAGTAGTTTTGATTTACCTTTCTCTAATGGCTAGAGATGTTGAACATTTTTTCACCTATTTATTTATCGATTGTATATCTTCTTCTGAGAAGTGTCTGTTCAGCTCCATTTATTGGAACATTCATTGATTGGGTTGTTTGTTTTTTGGTGTTAATTTTTTGATGTTAAGTTTGGTGTTGTTTGTTTTTTTGGTGTTAAGTTTTTTGAGTTCTTTATATATCCTGGAAATCAGTGATGTGAGCGTGGCAAAAACTTGCTCCCAAAATGTAGGCTGTTTGTTCACCTTATTGATTGTTTCTTTTGCTGGGAAAAAGCTTTTTAGATTTAATTCATTCCATTTATTGATTCTTGCTTTTATTTCTTGAGCTTTAGGAGTCTTGTTAAGAAAGTCGGGGCCTAATCTGATGTGATAAAGGTTTGGGCCTGCTTTTTCCTCTATTAGGCACAGGGTCTTTCGTCTAATTTCTATGTCCTTAATCCACTTAAAGTTGAGTTTTGTGCATGGTGAGAGATAGGGGTTTAATATCATTTTGCTGCATATGGATTTCCAGTTTTCCCAGCACCACTTGTTGAAGAGGCTTTTTTCCATTGTATGTGTTTTGTGCCTTTGTCTAATATGAGATAACTGTATGTATGTGGGTTTGTCTCTGTGTCTTCTGTTCTGTACCATTGGTCTACATGTCTATTTTGGTGCCGATACCATGCCATTTTTGTTATTACAGCTTCGTAGTATAGTTTAAGGTCTGGTATTGTGATGCCTCTAGCATCACTCTTCTTGCCAAGGATTGTTTTAGCTATTCTGGGTCTCTTATTTTTCCAAATGAATTTCATGATTGCTTTCTCTATTTCTATAAGGAATGATGTTGGAATTTTAATTGGAATCACATTGAATCTGTATAGAGCTTTGGGTAATATGGCCATTTTGACAATATTAATTCTGCCTATCCAAGAGCATGGGAGATCTTTCCATTTTTAAGATCTTTAGTTTCTTTCTTTAGTGTCCTGCAGTTTTCATTGTAGAGGTCTTTCACCCCTTTTGTTAAATTGATTCCCAAGTATTTTATTTTTTTGGAGGCTATTATGAATGGAGTAGTTTTTCTAATTTCTCTTTCAGAGGATTCATCACTGATGTATAGAAATGCATTTGATTTATGGGTATTGCTTTTATATCATGCTACTTTGCTGAATTCATTTATTAATTCTAGAAGTTTTCTGGTGAAATTTTTTGGATCCTCTAAGTAAAGAATCATGTCATCGGCAAATAATGATAGTTTAACTTCTTCTTTTCCTATTCATATCCCTCTAATTTCTTCTATCTGTCTAACTGCTCTAGCTAGAGTCTCAAGGACTATGTTGAATAGAAGTGGTAAAAGAGGGCATCCCTGTCTTGTTCCCATTTTTAGAGGGAGTTCTTCCAATTTTTATGTGGAAATATTTTGAGGAAATTCAATGACTTCACTGGGTATTTGGGCAAATCATATTTTCTATTTCTCTGGAATCTATTTTTATGAGTTGTTTTTTGAAAGAATTTGCCAATTTTAAGTTGTCATATTTAAATACATATTTTTTTCATAAAATTCCCTGTTGTCCCTTTAGTATCAGCAAGAATGTAGTGGTATTGCAACAGCATTTGATATTGGTAATTGCGTTTCTCATAAGTTTTAATTATTTCTTCTGGATTTTTAAACTTTTTTTTTCTTTTCTGGGAACCAGGGCTTGAGTTTGTTAATTTTCTCCATTATATACTCTTTCAGTATTTTACTGATTCTCACTATTGCTTTTATTGTTCTGTCATTCTAATTACTTTTGCTCTTTCTTTTCTTGTTTGGTTAAGTGGAAAAAAAGATAATTTTCAATATTCCTCCACCCCTGTTATAGGCATTCAATTTGAAATCTTACTCTAAGAACTGATTTAGCTATGGTCCTCAAAGTTCGACAGGTTGTTCTTCTCATTTTCATGTACCCCTAAGTATTTTCTAAACTCACTTTGGATTCATGCTACTTTAAAGGTAATTAACTTTTAAATGTATTAGTAATTTACTATATACATTGTTGTTCTTGTTTGTTGCTGCTATGGTCTGAGAACACAGAGTATAAGACTTTAAACATTTGAAATTCAGTGAATTCTGGCTTGGCATTTGGTTTGCCCTGGGGAAATGTTTCTCTGCAGCTGTCTTGCAGATGTCAGTGAGACTGGGTTCATGGAACTGTGTGGTTCAGGTGTCTGTCAGCACCAGACTGTGTCCCCTTCTATCAGTGAGGGAGAAGGATGAAAATCCTCCAGCTCTGACTCTGCATTTGTCTATTTCCCCTTTTAATTTTTCATTTCTGCTTCCCGGGTTTTGATGCTCCTCTAGTAAATGCTAGTAAATGTGTATACTTGATGTGGCCGTTAGTTTTCTCAGGTGAATTATGTGTAGTGCCTCCTAATTACTTATTCCTTGTTATGAGGGCTATTTTATCTGATAAACTATGCCATCTTTCTTAGGTTTATACTTTTTAATAGCTTTTTAAATTTCAAACTATGTTACCCTTTTAAACTATTTTGTTTTTTACTTTAAATGCTTCTCTTTTCGATTCTGAATAATGCACTTATTGATAAACTTAGATTTGAGCCTAATATTTCACTATGTATGTGTCTTCCTTTTATCCCTCTGTCTTTTGGTCTCTCCTTTCTGCATCCCTGTCTTCTTTGGGATTGAATAAACATTTCAGTGTTCACTTAATTTCCTCCATTAGCTCCTCTGTTAAACTTTACTATTTTTAGGAGTTGCTCTAAGGTTCCTGTGGCATAATAAATACATACTTGGTCTTTGTCCTTGTTTCCTGGTATGCAGCTCCTAAAATCTTTGGAATCTCCACAGCGACAAGTGTCTTTCTGAGCACTAATGAGAGGACTGTGCTGCCTGGTTTCCAGGGAGGCAGCAGTCCCTGAGAGGGGCAGGCATGCACTCAAGGCTGACTCCTGGACAGCGAGTTAGCCAGCCATGCCTGAGTAAGCAGCCTTAAAGAGCCCGTGGGTACTGGGACGTCCACATGGCTCCCACATGAGGTGCCGTGTGCTGCTCTTCTGCTTGGATAGCCCTACCTTGTGTTCTGCAGGACACACGGTGAGGAGTGCTTTCCAGAACTCTGAGTCCTTGCAGTGAGTTCTTCAACTGGAGGAGGCATCCTGGGAACTGCTGGTGTGTCTGGTCAGTCAGAGCACAGGTGACCACTGGACTTGTGCCTGGCAGCTGAAGTGGCAGGGAGTGGAGACAGAGTCTGTGAGACTGAGCCCCTAACCTGTGGGATCTGGTGCCGATTCTGGGTAGATAGCATCAGCACTGAACTGAGTCTGCGAAACCAAGCTGGCGTCCTGAGACTCGGAGATGGGGTGGTGTGGACCACTCCCACACTCTGGAATGGGAACTTGTGCTGTGAGCAGTTTCCTTCCAGTTCCCAACAGCGGCTTTCCTTGCCAGGTTCGTGCAGGGTCAGAATGACCCTGCAGCCCTCAGGCCCTTTCTCCTCCTCCCGCTCAGCTGTCCCTTTTCACACTCAGTGTTGTGGCTCCTCAGGTGAAGTCACCTTAAGACAGCGTCATCCAGTGACCATGACCACACCCATCCTGTGAGCCACTAGGCGGCGTCTGCAGCTATTTATAAAGTATACTTTCAGTGTTAAATTTTTCCCTAAACAATCCATTTGCTTTTAATATAATTATGAAAAGACAGATGCAAAGTCGTTTATTGGCATTTCTGCTATCTTTATTTCTTCCACACCTCTGTTGTTACTATTTAGTACCATTTCTCTTTGACCTGAAGGGACTATGTTACGATTTCTTCAGCCTTTATTTATTGGCAAAGACTGTTGGTTTTTCTCTTTGTTTCTTTTCCAAATTGAAACAATACTTTTTCAAGGTACAAAATTGCATTTTACAGCTATTTTTCTATCACTTTGAAGATGCCACTTAATGTCCCTGTCCTCTGCTTCTAGTGAGAAACCACTGGTCCTTCTTCTCTTTATTCACGTACAGGTGAATCTGTATGTAGTGGGTTTTTTGCTGTTGCTTTGTTTTGTTTTGTATTTTCTTTCTGGATCCCTTTAAAAATTTTTTTTTTAGTTGTAGATGGACACAATATCTTTATTTTATTTATTTACTTTTATGTAGTTCTGAGAATTGAACCCAGTGACTCATGAATGCAAGGCAAGCACTCTACACCTGAGCTACAATCCTAGCCCCTTTCTGGATCTCTTCTAATATCTTTATGTCTTTGGTTTTCAGCAAGGTGACCAATTTAAACAAAGTTCAGAACGATTTATTGAAAATATTATTTTTGGTACTTGACAAAAATAAATGGACCATATGTGAGGATCTATTTCTGATATTTCTATTTTGTTCCATTGGTATATTTATCTAGAAGTATATTATCTTATTTACAAGTTAAATTTGTCCTTCTAGGCATCTTTCTCTCTCTTTTTTTTTTTTTTTAAAAAAAAACACCAGGATTTTATTATTCCGAGCACAAAGGGCAGGTCTTCACAGGACAGGGAAGCAAGTTCTGGCAGTGGGAGGAACTCCTACTTGCCAGCGATGAGGGGGTTCCGCAGGACCACAATGACCGAGTCCCCGCGCAGAAACATCTTGGAGATGTAGCGGTCTTTGTTGACTGGCTTGGACTTCTTCTTGCCCTTGCCACTCTTGGGGACCTCAGTCCACATCTCCTTCACGTTCTCCAGCACCATGTTGCAGTGCCTGTCAAAGGCCTTCACACGGCCCAGGAGTTTCTTGTTGTTGCGGCAGTTGATGAGCACCTGGGTGTTGTTCTTGACCGACTGTGTGAGCACAGAGAGTGGACCTGTGTTAAATTCTTCTTCCTCCCGCTTCTGCAGCTCCTCTGGGGTCATCTCACTCTTGGGCTTGTTGAGGAGGCTCATGGTGGCAGCTGCGTCCTCAAGTTTCTACCGTCTCCTCCGCGTTGCTTCGGCCTCTGAAGAGAGAGGGAGCTAGGCATCTTTCTCTTGATTTCTAATTTTGTTCCATGTGGTCAGAGAATAAGCTTTATTATTTTATTTATTTATTTATTTATTTATTTATTTTAAATATTTATTTTTTAGTTGTAGGTGGACACAATATCTTTATTTTATTTTTATGTGGTGCTGAGGATCGAACCCAGTGTCTCTCGCGTGCTAGGCAAGCACGCTACCACTGCGCCATAACCCCAGCCCCAAGCTTTATTATTTTAATACTTATACATTGATCAAAATTTCCTTTGTGGCCCAGATGTGATCTATATTGACATATGTTCCTTGTGCACTGGAGAAGACTGAGTGTGGTGTGGTTGGGGAAGTTTCAAAATGTCAATCAGGTAAGGCAGATGATGATATTCCTTACGTTTTCTCATCCTTATTAATTTTCTCTCTCTGTGTTCTGTAAGTTGCATTGAGAAACAAAAAGCACATTCATTATGAGGAAGTAAATAAGAAAAAAGTAAAAAGATGGAAAAAGATACTCCATGCTAACACTAATTGAAAAGAATCAGGGATAGCAATACTAGAACCAAATAAAATAGTTTTCAGAGTTAAGATATTGCCAGGTATAAAACTCCACAGTGTGTTTGTGCTGAACTGCCAACTAGGAAGCAGACACTGATGGCTTGTAAGGAGGAACCGTCAGAAGGACAGCCCAGTGATGAAGACACGGTTTTTTTCTTTTCTTTTTTGGTACCAGGGATTGAACTCAGGGTACTCGACCACTGAGCCACATCCCCAGCCCTATTTTGTGTTTTATGTAGAGACAGGGTCTCACTGAGTTGCTTAGCACCTCACCATTGCTGAGGCTGGCTTTGAACTCCCAATCCTCCTGCCTCAGCCTCCCAAAATTCTGGGATTACAGATGTGCACCACCACGCCTGGCTCACCCTTTTCTTAGTGTACCTTGCAGATTCTTTAGGATTCCAGTAGCTTGGAGAGGTAGAAGCGAGATGGTCTGCCATCATTTGGGGACATCATTTGTCCCCTCCTACCCTTTGATCTTCTCCAGCCCTCCTCCCTCTCTCCTTTTCCAGGGCTAACGTGCTGAGCTGTGGGCTGCCATTCTCCTTCTTCCACTCCTGGGGTGGATGGGGAGCATGCCTTCTCCATCCTCTCTACTCCTTCTCCCCCTCCTCCTCCCTGTCTGTCTCTCTCCTGCTGAGCTGTGGGCTGCCATTCTCCTTCCACCCCTGGGGTAGATGGGGAGCATGTCTTCTCCATCCTTCTCTCCTGTATCCTCAGTGCTCATATGCTACTGTGTGGACTGGAGATGTGGATGGGATCTGAAGGCATAGTTCTTCTGCATTACCACCATAGTTAACATGCTGAGGCCTTGCTGTCCCTCCCTGTCTGCTCCTGCTGCATGTGTTCCTGATAGCCTCTGCTTTTAGGTTGTATGGTTTTCTTGAGGAAGTTTACCTTCACTCAGATCTCTTCTGTCTCTGCCTTTCCCTGGCCTTGCCCGTGGTTCCATTTCCTCTCTGGCCAGAAGAGTACCTCCCAGTGACAGGAATGCATGGTGCCACTCTGGTTTCTGCTGCCCCAAAATCCCTGTGCCAAACCCCAGGGAATGTGGAGCCAGAGTCCCTGCAGCACTTCCATTAGCATGGGTCTGGCCAACATGGTCTTCACAGGCACACCTCATGAGGGTCCTCCTTGCCCTTCAGCAATGAGTGTTTGAGTGTTTCTGCAGGTTTCTCCTTCAGCTCTCCACAACATGGCAGGAACGAGGCTTTCCAGTGGCTCATGTGTGATGCCAGCTCTGGTGGCAACTCAGGGATGTTGTGGGCCTTTTCTCTGCTTCTGTAGTCTACCAGGTCTCTAGCTGGGCACTGGGGACTAGTCTCTAGGGTGTGGTACATCCTCCTTTGTGGTGAATTTCTTGAAACTCTACTCTGTTCATGAAAATTCTGGAGATGAGGGAATTACCTCTTGGGAAAGGACTGGAAAGGAACTGAGCAAACAATCCCCACCCCTAACTGCTCCCTCTCCCCAGTAATCTCCTTACACAGCTTGCTTGCTGTGTGATGATGGTGGATGGCAGGTCCTGTTTGGCTGTTGGCCAGCTGTCTTTATGTGGCTTAGACTGGCATATAATTGACTCTTATTTTTGGATGTAGCCTCAAGGCAACAATGAGAATCTCACTCAGTATCTTGTGCTGTAACCAACAGTTCAACTCTGCCTTTTCCTGCAGCTGTCCAAGTACGAGCACAGAGTTGGTGGGCTTCGCTCTGCCTCATGCTGCTCTCAGCACCGTGAAGAACTGAGAAGCTCGGGAGTGAGCTGCACGTGGGTTGCAGCCTGGGGTGGCAGTGTGGTATGCAGTGGTGCAGAATAATCACAGGCAGCACCCTCTGTTCTCACTGTGCAGAATATGCACCAGCATAGCAAATGGTGCTTCCTTTGGGGCCAAATGTGGTTTCCAGGAAGGAGGATGAGTGGGGGAAGGGAAGCATGGCAAAAGAGGAGGGTGAAGTGGACAGGAACTGGGGGAGGGGGCCTGTGCACACAGGGAGCCACTCCTCATTCTTGGCTCCCATGGACACGGCCAGGAGGAGTCCCGTGGCCCCTCTAGGGGAGGGCTTGAGGCTGGCAGGCTTCCCGCACTCTCAGAGCCTCTCTTCCAGGGCTGGGCCCCAGGAGCCAGCTCTCCAGATAGGATAGGAGGGGAGTGGGAGGGAGAGAGCTTTCCAGTGCACTCAGCACTCCCCACAGACCTCTCCAGTGCTCCCTGCTCCTCCCCACACCAGGCCTGCGGTTCACGTAGAAAACAAGTTTGTTAATCCAGATTGTCTGACAGAGTGAGAGAAGCAAGCACTGTTCTCATGGTCAGAACTCTGCATTTATAGGTAAGTGCTGCTCACTTTGTGTGTCAATAAAGGTATAGTCTTCACTTTAGACTCTAAATCAAGCTGTCCTAAAACAGAGTCTTATATTGAGTTGCCTTGCACCTGGCCTCATTTCCCTTTTTTTTGTTTTTTAATTTTTTATTATTAATTTATTTAAATGCATTTCAAGTCATAGTACATATGTAGAGCTCAATTTTTCCATTTCTGTGGTTGCAAACCAGATAGTCACACCATTTGTGTTTTCATACATGCACCAAGGGTAGTGATGACCATCTCAATCAACCATCTTTACTACACCCCTTCCCCTTTCGCTCCCTCTACCTCCCCCTTGCCCCATCCAGAGTTCCTCCATTTCTCCTATGTTCCTCATTCCCACCCCCCTTATGTATCCTCATCCACTAATCAGAGAGAACATTTGGCATTTGTTTTTTTGAGATTGGCTTACTTCACTTAGCATAATGTTCTCCAATTCCATCCATTTACCTGCAAATGCCATAATTTTATTCTCTTTTATTGCTGAATAATATTCCATTGTGTATATGTACCACAGTTTCTTTATCCATTCATCTATTGAAGGGCATCTTGGTTGCTTCCACAATTTTGCAATTGTGAATTGAGCTGCTATAAATATTGAAGTGGCTGCGTTACTGTGGTATGCTGTTTCTCATTTCCCTTTTAATGCTAACCTTCTTCCTGTACTTTTCCCACCAAAGCCTTATTGATAGCAATTCATTTATGTCCTGTACAGATGTCTTCTTCTGAGTTCTGAGGTAAGTTTTGCTAAGGTCTCTAAGGAAAGGAAAGACATATCCTGGCCTGTTAGTGCCACTGAGTTTGGCTGAGGTGAAGTTGGTGCAGGTTTGGGCATGAGGGTGCATGAAGGGTGGAAAGAACCTAATGTCTGAGAAGACAGGTAAGGGTAGAAGACGAGCTCATGCTCCATATGACTCCCCAGTTCCACCTGGATCACTCATTGTTTGATGCCGTTCTGCTTTGCAATCATAGATCCCACTCTGCCCACTCTGAGATGTCGATTGTTCAGAATTTGCATGAGTTTTTAGACTCTAGAGTAGAGAATCTTAAAGTTACTAGAGAGTAGGAACTGTCTCACCACTTCCCTCAGCTCTCAAGAGGGCACCTGTTCTCTTGCAGGACCGCAGGCTGAAGGAGTGAGTGTGTGAGTGAATGAGCTGAGCGCTAGCCTGTCTGGGCCCAGGTGCTCAGATCATCTGCAGGCCTCTGCAGGCTCTTTGGGAGTATTAGCCTTTACAGAAGAGTGGAAGGGTTTCCTGTTCTGGGTGAGTAATGTGTTCTATACGTAGAAAACATCTATCCACATGCCCCCTTCCCCCACAAAAGAGCTGTTCACATTTCTCACTTGATCTTTACACAAAGCAATCTGATTTGGGCCATGTAGGGAGCCCTCTGTCCATCACTGTATGGGCAAGGAGGCCAAGGATAGGGAAGTGACTTGACTCCCCATCTTTCTAGACTCTGGAAACTCATTGTACTCTCGGCAGTTTTCTGACAGTGTGGCCTGACCTGACTGGGCAGCTGTGGTTTCAGAAGCACACAGGCTTCAGTGCCACCTGAGCAAACAGCAGGCCCGGCTCTGTCAGGCTGGTGGCAGTACATGGAAGGACCTTGTTCATTGTCTCCAGATAGTGAGGAGAATGGAGAGGAGTGCAGTCAGGGGATCCCTGCATAAGCACTTTGATCTGGAGAGGAAGATCGCCAAGCAGGCTGAAGCCAGACTCCACCAACGACTGCAGAGTTTAGAGGACATCTGCCTCTATCACCTGAAGGTGCTGACCAGGGAGCAGAGGCAGCTCCAGAGAGAGCAGCAGAGGCTGCAGCAAGGTGAGGCTTCTCGATGATGTGGGCTGCTACAGGCAGAATAGGCAGCCCCAGAGTTCTCCTGAGCGGAGAGTGTTGCTCTCACTGCTTGGTAGCTGTTCAAGGTCCTGGCCCGAAGGACAGCAAGAGCTTCCTATCATGGCCAGGACTTCCACGTCCCTCTGCCCTCCCCAGTCCAACAGCTGCATTGAGCAGCCCACTCAGAAACCTTGGTTTCCAGTTGCTGTCCCATCTCCTGTTTTCTCTCTTGCATGAACACTGTCTCATGCAGCTTCTCCTTCTGCTTTCCTCCCACTCATCTGAGCTGGTTTGTTTTCACCTCTCTTTATGTCCCTTCTTTCATTTTTGGAGCTAACAATCATTGATTGAGCAGCTACTAAGATTCAAGTCCTAGGACTAGCCCATTTATAAAGGAGGAGTAAAGTTGTCTGGAATCATGACCTCAGTTTCCTCCAACACACCATGGAAGTGGTTCTGTACCCCTTGTGAAGCTATTGGAGGAATCAGTGAGCACTTGGAACACACCCAGATACAAAGCAAGTACTGGAGAATCATTTCTTCTCAGAAAATACCACAGTTTCATTACAGAACTGAAACCATCCTACTGTTTTGTTGAACATTGCCACAGTTGTAGAGTTTATAGAAACTAGCTCTCCTTCATTCATCATTGAAATGATTAAGTTTTTTAAAAAATATTTAGTTTTTAGTTGTAGGTGGACAGAACATCTTTATTTTAACTTTATGTGGCACTGAGGATTGAACCCAGTGCCTCAAGCGTGCTGGGTGAGCACGCTACAACTGAGCCACAACCCCAGCCCTAAAATGATTAGGTTTTAATATTGCTTAAAAATTCAGCACAGAGCAGATGAACCCAGCTCTTCAGGACACCTCTTCTTGCTCAGCACTGGTGCCAGAACCCAGGGGCTCAGAGTGATGTGCCTTGTCTAAGAGGAAAGCCAGTTGCACACAGTGGAAAGTCCTCAGGTCTGCATAGCCTAACATACACACAGAAGCCAAGAGCAGATCCAGACACCAGGCCTGGACTTGTTCCTAAGATTCACTTGTTGGTAGCTACATATCATCACTTCTGGTGTCCCTGGGATTGCAGGGTGACTCCGAGCAGGCAGTGGAGCTTCCCTGCCTTTGTTTGTCTGTAATGAACAGCTAAACCACCTAGGGTGAGAACAGGGCCCAGAAGTGCCCTTGAGGACACTGGTGGATTCCCAATGAGATCTGAAGGGGCCATGGCAACCCAATGGGCCACTCTCCGGAGGATGTCTTGCTGAGCAGTGCCTGAGCTGTAGGTGTGTGGCAGAGTATGGATCAGGAGGTGGAAGGCCCTGATGCCAGGCCTCATCTCCATGTTCTTTAGAAGGTCGTACTCTGTCTATCTCAACTGTGAAAAGGGACAGGGAAGAAGAGATAGGCTCCTCCTTGGTGCTTCTCTGACACTAGTTGTAGCATTCTGCCCTTGGTCACTTAACTATGTGCCAGTGGTGGCTGGTTTAAGATGCACATCACCAGGTACCTCAGAGATGGGAATCAATGGGCTAGAAATTTAAGCTCAAACATCCAGTTTTTCACATATTCTAAAGCAGATTGTTTTGGGTCAGGTGTTTCACAGACCAGACATTATAAAAACAATATTACAGTTACTCAGAACCTGGAATAGAAAAACATGGTGTTTGTTCCTGAGATGCTCATATTTAGATTGGAGGTTAGCTGTGCTTACAAAAATTATCAGAATGCTAACTACTAAATTAGAGTTACTTACAAAGTAGCACAGGAGCATTGGAAGCTCCTGATGTCTGTCAAGGGCCCTCAGTAATCTCTCCCAAAAGAGGTGTATGAGCAGAACCTGAGAAGGGGTGAGTGGGGGTAGAAGATTGTCAGGAGGGCAGGAAGGGCCAATCCTGGCAGAAAGCAGCAGTCTGCATGAGATGCTAAGTGAGCGCAGCTTGCACAGCACTGCAGCAGGGCAGCTGCAGGAGGCATGTACGGCTTGCAGAGACAATGCAGGTCAGCCAGTGTCACAGCTCCACAGGAAGCAACAGAGGCTTCCCCTGCAGGGCTGGAAGTAGGGAGATCAACATGCTCATGTGTTGGGGGATCAGTCTGCCAGTGTTTAAGGTAAAATAGGCCTCAGGGTGAAGTCAGAGCAGACCTGATAGAATTCCAAAGTGCAGGCACGACCTGAGGGCTGAACTCAAGCACTGGTCAGGGGAAGAAAATGAGGCCAGCATCTCGAGGTATTCAGCAAGTAGAGTTGTAAGAGGTGTATGACCAATATCATGTCCAAGGAACCCTGAAGCAGACATGTGGACTGGCTGAGTGGATGTGAGGAGGTTGCAGAGTCTGTGCTGGGGAAACAGCATGTTGTTGAGAATCGATAAGCTCATTCCTGGACAGGCCAGCCCAACAGGTCTTGTTGAACCCACGACATAAAGAAAGGACCACCGACTCCAATTTCAAATCAAATTAGCAAGCTTATATTGTGCACACAAATTAGTTGCACAGCGGCTGTCCCTTTCAAACAGTGAGGGTACAGCTTTGCCCAGGAGCAGGGAGGTTTTTATAACACAGAGAATTATAAAGGTAGGTATCTTAGGAATTTACAACTGACAGGGTCTGGCAAGTGCAACACAGAAGCAGATAGCAAATCAGTGATTTACATGGCTTAACATCTTTAGATAAGGGAGTAAACTCAGGTTCCAGAATGGGGGAACCACTGAGATTTTAAGGAGGGCAGTTACCTAATCAAAGCCAAACATGGTCCAAGCAAGTAAAACAAAAAATAAACCTTTATGACCTCTGTCAAAATGGCTTTCAATCTTAAGATAGAATTAGGCTGGGTTCATCAGTCTGAGCTGCAGATGTGTGGCCTGGCAGGAGGAACAGCTCCCCATTCCCTAGTTTACAGGGAACAGGCAAGTCCCCCAAGGAGACTACCAAGGAACAGTGGCCCAAAAAGGACTATCTCTTGTCCCAACTACTTCACAAAGAAGTGGTCAGATTGCAGAGGTCAGGAGTTTCATGGGAATTCCAGATCCCCATCTGGTACCTGCCGACCACTGTTCTGCCTCTGTGTGTTCTATTTTCATTTCTTGTGGCATGGGGATTGAACTCAGTACTTTGCACAAGCCAGGCAAGCACTCTGCCACTGAGCTGTGTGCTCATTACTAACCACTGCATTCAGGGGCTCACTCTCAAAGCAAATTATTACAAGACTTTCATCTTCAGGTAACCAGCTTGTAAGATGTCTTGAGAACCTGGTGGACCCCTATGGCAGCCAGGACCACAGGTGAAGAGGCATCCCCTCGGCCAGCAGAGTCCCCTTGATCATGACTGGCGGTTGCAAATTCCTGCCATGGGTGCACAGGTCACATAATTGTGGTGAATGAGATAAAAAGCTCACACCCAGTTATTTTGTCTTTGAAAACACTGTGCTTGCCAAGTAAACCTCCATGGGCCTGGGCTGTTTAAACTCTGGTCTTGAAGTTTCTAAATCCTCTGTAACATGGTCTGTGTAAACACTGAGAGCTGCACAAAGGTTTTCAGTTTCCTTGGTTGTGCCAGATCAGCCTGGTGTGTAACGGGAATGTCACACACTGGAGCTCCATTCCCAGCATTTCTTCTCTTATTATTTGTTCTCTAGGGCTCCCTAACAAAGCACAGCAAATCAGGTGACTTAACAGAACTTCATGGTCTCTCAATTCAGGAGTCTAGGAGTCCCATGTCAAAGGGGGGCTGCCCCTAGCATTGGAGAGAAGGGCTGTGCCTCTCTCCTTGGCAGGGGGGTGTCCTCTCCCCATGTGTTTCATGGGGTACTTTCCTGTGTCTCAGTTCAAATGAAGACACAGTCCTAATGGATCAAGACCCACCCTGAAAACCTCACTTTAATGTAAAGAGCCTAAGGGGTGAAGCACTTGGGCTGGGACCCCAACATGCCAAGTTGGGGGCCACAATTCCTCCCATAAACTGTTTTTATTAACTCAAGGCAGATATTGTCAAGGTGAGATTGTCTTCTTCTCTTGGGAATGGAACTCAGAAGAGTCCAGAAGGTTTCCTCAGGTTCCCACCACAGGGAGGACAGAAGCACAGACCTCCAAAACATGAAATCAGGTAAGAAGCTACTCATTAATTGCATGAGTGTGACCCTGAATTTCTCCTCCCTTTGAATCAGCCAAATATGCTTCTCTCTCTGAAGCAATGCTGCCTTTCCCTGCTGAGACAGACATTTCAGCTCACCAGAGCCTCTGTTCTCCTCTGCCTCCACTCTCACACTCCACACTGGTGGAGGCTGCTGTACAGTGACCCAGAAATCTAAATGCGAGTCTCTTCTCAGTTTCCAGAGATCTTTCTTCTTTTTACCTCCCTTCCCAGAGCATTGGCAACCAACATGACCCAGGAAATATACAAAATCAAGTCCCAGATGCCTCCTTTATGTCACACTGACCTCAAAAACCTCACCAGGAGAAAAGAGCACTGGCAGTCTCAAAGTTACAGAACTGCCTGCTTTGTGGCAGAAAAGCCGCAAGCCCAGGAGAAAGAGTCTGTAATCCCACCTCAGGTCATGGACCCCAACAAGGGCATCTCTGTGGCACATCAAGACCAAGCAGTTTCCAGCAGCACCACAGAACATGGCTTTGGCTCCCACAGCACTGGTGGTAGCGGAATGGTCCATGTTGATGAGATCAGATCAAAAGATGCCAATCTAAATCCAGGCAGGAGTGCTGTGGAACAAATCTCCCCAAGTTCCGTGGAATGTGTAGGAGGCTGCAAAGGTGAGACCACAAAGCCAACGTTCTCAGAGTTGTTTGCAAAGGCCAAAAATGCACACTATCTCCGGCACAGGGTCCCCCCTGAGTCTGAGAGGCTGCTTAGCATGAGGGAGATATTCAAGTGTGGAGAATCTTCACCTGCCGGCCAGGAAAGAATTGCGGAAATGGTGCCATCTAAGTTCCCTCCTCTCTAATTTGTATAACTTGCTCATGGAATGTATCAGAACCACTAGATAATGTGCTCCTCAAGTAAAGCAATGCAGAGTACTTGTATTTCGAATCTGTTGATTCCATGGCACTTATACTTCTAATTTATTGACTCCTTTTAGAGCATTGTAATCCTTGAGTGAACCACATTAATGCAGGGAAAACACATAGAGGGATGAATCTTATGAAAATACTTAAATAATTAGCATGCACTTCTAATGTCACCTAAAATGTGAATCTATGTTGATGTCAAAGGAGAAAGAGTGACTCCTGCTCTCATTGTCTCTCATTCCTGGGGGAGGTTCCTGTGGCACCACCTGCTGGGAGAGGCATCGTCCTCCCTGTTTTATGGTCAGATGGTGGCAGAATAGGGGCTCCATTAAGAATG
>CM053408.1:0-23910 GCA_028644305.1 Xerus rutilus | reverse complement strand
CTTTAGGTTATTGATAGGTCTGGCTACAGTGAGCTCATTGCCTGGCCTTCTGATTAGCTGACTCAAGTTGCAGAACCACTTTTTGGCGCCAGGGAGGGGTGCCGTTGTGTTGCAACTTCCAGTAACTGGGTGGGGGACCTAGGGCTCTGGACAAGAGGCCTAGAGTCACAAAATGGCTTTAGTCTGGTCCTTTCACCAGCATAGGAGTATTACAGGGGATAGAGCACTCTATCTAAAGTCCTTGTCATTTCAAATTTAGTATAATAAGTATCAATCCCTCATTGGCCTCTAGTCTTAGGAGGTATTTCTTCTGATAAGGGAAGTATGAGGAATCCTTAAGATGTATTAACAAGGGTTGTGGTTCATGCTTTTCCCAATATATTATTGTCTGACCAGACTGGGATCTATACCATTTCCATTAGAGGCATATAATTATATTTTCAAGGTGGTAAGTACAATTTGATATTTAATTGAGATAATAGATCTGTCTTTCTAAGATAGGGGTTGGAATTTCTGTCATAATAAGAAAGGAGTGACAGTAGTGGAAATCACCTCATGAACAAGCAAGAGGCCTATTAAAATATCACTCAAGGGGCTGACTTGATATGCCCTGAAGGATGATCTTGAGACCAAGGTCCAGGAGAGAAGGATAGGACTGAGAATTGAGCCCCAGTGTTGAGAAGAGAGTTTTTCTGGTGCTTGTCAACAGCAAGTCACCTGGGGCTCCTCCAGTTGTACTTCAGTCATGGGAGCCATGAAAGAAGCCCTTAAGACCTGTGTTGGGAACTGGTAGGCAATGGCATCAGTTCTTACATGTTCTGAGGATATCTTGCCTTCCAATGGTAACTCCACAAACACATAATAGTGGGCAAGGTCCAGGAGGTGCTCTGGGAAATTTGTGCTTCAGGGGGCATTACTTCTAGAAATGGCCTTCCTTCCCCAAGAGAAATAAGAAGCTGAGAAGTGTCCTGGTACCCTCATCTGCAGAGCTGCTGCTAATTCTCTATGCCATCTGTCTTTCTCTTTTTCCTTTTCTAGGTCTCTATTATGAAAGAGTATTATAGCAGCCTGAACCAATTTGTCCAAGGTTTTTCCTGGTTCTACAGCCATTTTTTGGTTTTCTTTCTATGTCTTGGGCATATTGGGTCAAGGATTTGTCTTTAAGGATAATTTCCTCCATTGCATTTTGACCAAACATACTCTGGCTCAATATTAGTATGTTTACTAATAGCCTCTTGGAGTCTCTGTAGTAAGGTCACTGGTGGCTCTCCTCCTCCTGAATATTTGTTAATTGGTCATAATTGAAAGGCTTAACTTGGGCCCTTCTCCATCCTTCTAATACAATATATACAAAGCAAAGTCTGTCCCATTAATCTCTATCTTTGTCAGCATGCCAACTTGGTTTGGTGAGGGGAACTGCCTGACTCCCAGTGGGAGTGTTCCAACTCCTGCCAGCAATGGTTACTTTCTCTCTCCTTGCTGTATACTAGTAATTTTCTGTTTTTATAGCCTCCTCCAAGTCCCTTTGTTTTCCCCAGGAGGTTAGTCCTACTCAAAACAGCATAGCATCCATCCATGCTAAGTCATAAATATTCGATAACTGCTGGAAGGTCTGAAGATATTGATCTGGGTTGATATTGATCAATGTAGTTCCCTAGGTCTTTCTTCATGTTCTTTAATTCAGTTAATAAAAAAGGGACATGTACTCTCTCAGGTCCACATTACCCCCTAGCATTTTCAAGAGGGGAAATGTTCCTTGAGTAGTAGGATTTTTAGCAACTCTGTGACCATAGGTGAAGTTTGCCCCTGGATAAGGAGGACTGGGCTCTAGTCCTTTCAAATTAGGGTACAAAAAGGAAGCGATCTTAGGATCTATTACCTTTCCTTCAGATGGTACTGAGGGGATTTTCTGTTTAACTGGTAAAGGTCCCCTTTCCTCTGTGTATAAGTTTTTCTCTTCTAGGAATTTGGTGTCTGGTTTAGAGCATCAGACTGCTGCTAAGGTCTGAGTGTCCAGTTTGCAATCCATCGCTAGTTCAGGATAATCTCTCAGTTAATAGAACAATTGTACATAAGGAACTTCACTCCATTTACCCTCCCATTTACAGTAAAATATAATTGTTGAATGGCACTATACTTTAAATGACCATTGTTTTCCGTCTCCCAATGAATACTGAGGCCAGGCTTAAGTGCAAAAGAATATCAAAGATTTTCTCTTTAATTGGGAGTTTAATTATTCCAGTTTTTGAGCAGAGAGGAGAGAGGTGAGCCTCATGGGATTTTCTAAGAATTTGATCCCATTTGGAAATGAAAATAAAGAAGAGGTCCTGATGGAGGTCACCTAATCCCCATATCATTCTTTTGTAAATCTGGAGGGGCAGCTCTGGCCTGGACTTAGGTAAACTGGCTTAGCCCAAAATCTATCTGATGGGAACCATGTCCAGGTAGGGATTAGCCAAGCTTACCCATGACCTGCAGATTAGGTCTCTGATACTTCTTTGTGTAACCTAGATATTTCTGATGCTTCCATTCCTGAAAAGCTTGTAATTCCCACAATACTCCTGTCAAAAAGGGATCCAGAATTCTCAGGAGAACAAAAATCTGGAAGGAGGCAGCCACCTGGAAAAAGATTCCTGCTTAAGTCTCTGAGCTGAGGAAGGTCTCCTGAACAACTGGTAATATAACATGCCAACCTACATATACAGGTCTTTTCTGGCACAAGGAGGTATCCAGACCTGCTAAAAATCAACCCCAGGAGATGTCTGGTGATTGTCATGATGATATCCTTCATGCTTTTATCTTCTTCGTTTTGGAGGGTCCTTAAAGCCACGAGGGAGATAGATGGGTGGCTTCCTAAATGTCTTAAAAATAGGGAGTTCCTCTATTATGGGATTTATTGACACGGACTTACTATCCTGACAAAAAGGATGAAGTCTCTGCGTAGGACAAAGACGAATCTGGACTGACCTAGTCTCAGCTGACAAGTTGTGTTCCCATAAGGAGGAAACAAACATTGCCAATTTTGTCATGGACAGGGGGCCAGTACTCATTGTGTCTGCTCAAGAGGAGAATAAAAACAGTCAGTCTGGGAATTCAGCCATGCTACTTGTGGCTGGGGGCTTCTTTAGCCTCAGAGAGCCACAGAAATGTCAACCAGTGGCCACTTTCCAGGTCTCGGCCATTCAACATGACTGTGGTGACTTTCGAGTCAGTGATTTTGATCCCACCAGTTTTGTTCCTGTCTAGGGGTCATGGGTTCATTGTCTTTTCTCAGCAAAGAATTGAAGAGCAGAACAGAGAGAAGGCAAACAAGCAGCAGGTTTACTCCAAAAGTGATAATGTCAGACTTCCCTGGGAAGAAGGGCAGTGGGGAAGTTTGTCTTGGTGTTGGATGGTTCCTGGAAGTCCCTCCTTTCCTTATCTCCTCTCCTGTCTGTGCTCTCAGTGTTGCTCGTTGGCGCCCTGCCCTGTGTCCATGTGTCTATTTGTTTTTCCGTTGGATCCCCCACTTAGGAGCACGAGTCTAGAAGTGCCTGTCTAATTGGCCCTCCTCTTGTGTCTGTGAACACTTTCACCAGCTGGGAAGTGGAGCTCATTGGAAGACCCTCTCCATGATCTTTTGGTCTGGACCTGCCCATGACTTCCTCACTCGCCATTTTGCCCTGGCTCCACCCTTCTGCATCTCCCTCAACAGCATTGGGTGGGTTTAAGTCCTGGCTTTTCTGCCATTGCCACCACTGGAGCTGGAGCCTTTTCAGACTCAAGCTTCCTCTTCAGGCAGCTGCCACATATGGAATTACTGTGTTGCTGTGGCTGGACCCCATGGCCTTTGATATTAGCATGATATTCATACCACACCATCTAAAACTAATAGCTGCCCTATAGCCTTTAATAGTAATGAAATCATCCATGCTGAAGCAGCTGAAACTAATACAATAGCTACATGGTATCCTTTAATACTAATATAGCCATACTACAACATCAAAAAATTAATACACTGGCTGCACTGTGGCTCTCATACCAACACAATACACATAGGATAGCATCTGATACTAATATAATAGCTGCCTTGTTGATTTAGTACTTATATAACATCCATACTATAGCATCTAACACTAATGTAATACCTTCCCTGTAGCCTTTGATACTGATGAAATATCTATACTGTAGCATCTGAAACTAATATAATAGCTATAATCTGTCCTTTATTACTAATATGATATCCATAGTGTAGCATCTAATACTAATGTAATAGGAGCCCTAATGCAGCAGCTATGCTGTGACCTTTAATACTAATGTGACATCCATACAATAGCATTGAAAAAGAATATATTAATTCCCAGTGGCTTTTTATATTAATGTAACATCCTTAGTATAGCATATAATACTGATGTAATCACTGTCCTGTGGAATTTAATATTAATATAATAGCAACTTCAATTAATGTAATAACTGCTCTGTGTTATTATTAATGTATTCATTATATGGTCTGCAAAAGAAATGTAATAGTTGCCCTGTGGCCTTTACTATTAAGATAATATTCATAGTGTGGCCTCTAAAACTAATGTAATAGGTTCCATATCACTGTATTTAAAATTTTGTTTTTAGTTTTCAATGAACTTTTATTGATTTGTATGTGGTGCTGAGAATCAAACCCAGGGCCTCACACATGGTAGGCAAGTGCTCCACCACTGAGCCACAACCCCAACCCCAATGTCACTTTTAATAGTAATGTGATATCCATAGTACAATATCTAAAATTAATAGGTACCCTATAGCCTTTAATACTAATGTGATATCAATACCATAGCCTCTGATATGAATATAATACCTACTTTCCCTGTGGCAATTAATACTAATATGTTATTTATACTGTAATATCTACAGCTAATGTAATAGCTGTTCTGTGATCTTTATTACTTTGATATTATACTATAGCATCTCTAACTAATATAATAACTGCACTTTGACCCTTAATATTGATGTAATATCCATACCATAGCATCTTATACTAATGCATTAGCTCTCTGTGGCCTTTAATACTAACATGATATCCACATGATAGCAACTAACACTGATACATTAGCTGTCTGTGATCTGTAATGATAATACAATATCTATACTATAGCAACTACAGCTAGTATAATAACTGCCCCTTTTTCTTATTATTAATATAATAATCATACTGTAGCTTATAAATATAATATATTCCCTGCCCTGTGACTTTTCATATAATATTTATATTGTGGCCTCCAAAACCAGTGTAAAGACCCTGTTGTCTTTAATACAAATACAATGTCCATGGTATAGTATCTAAGATTAATGCAGTAGCTGGTGCTGTGGCCTTTAATATTAATATGATAAACATACTATAGCATCTAAATCTAATATAATAGCTGCCCTGTGTCCTTTAGTACAAATATCATCTCCATATTATAATATGTTAATCTAATACAATAGCTGCACTCTGGTCTTCAATACTAATATGAATTATATAGTGTAGCACCTAATACTAATATCTATGGGGAGACTGCCGGCATCTCCTTGAGGGGTGGTTCTTCCTGCAGAGGAGGATGTAAGCCATCTGGGAAATTAAAGTCTAGAATAATTAGTAAAGAACAAAAGACAAAGTCAGAAAGATAGTTTTAAAAGTTAGAGCCCCTGATAGGTCCAGTCCCCACAGTAGCTGGAGCTAGACAATAAGAAAATGGCTCCTGTGGTTTATTTAAGGGGGTATATCAAAAGCAGGGACAAGGTGTCAAGGGCAGAGTCTTGCTTCATGATTTCTTACAGTCAGCACGTTGATTGGCATATTGATAGGTCACAGCCATCTCAGAGGGGCTGTGTGGCAACAGCAGATCACCCCATCTCCGTTGCTGTGTAAGACTTTTGGCAGAGCTTGAATAGGGCTCAGAGTGTCAGGGGAGTCAACCAGAGGAAATTTCCACTGGTCATTCCCAGACAGCTATGATGCGTGGCAGTCCACACACGGCCAGGGACGGCTCTCTACAAACATCTGCCTGGTAGCTTTAATACTTATATAATGTCTGTGGTATAGTATCTAAAACTAATATAATAGCTTCCCTGTGGCCTTCAATGCTAATATAATATCCATATTATTGCACTTGAAGTTGATACAATGCCTACCTTCTGGATTTTATTGATAATATAATATTCATATTATAGCATGTGAAACTAATAAAATAGTTGCCTATGGAATTTATTACTAATACACTATCCATATGATAGTATATAAAACTGACATAACACTGCCCTTCGCTTTTAATACTAATATAAAATCCATACTATGGCATCTGTAACTAGTACAATACGGTGCTGTGGCCTTTGATAGTAATATTGATAATACTAATACTAATATAATAGCTGCCCTGTGGCATTTCTACTTATATAATATCCTTGCTATATCATCTAAAATTAATGTGACAGTTTGCCTGTGGCCTTGAATACTAATATAATATCCATACTGTAGCATCTAAAACTAGTACAATAGCTGTCCTTTTGATAGAATCTTAAACTGATATAATATCTGCCCTGTGGCCTTTAATACTAATATGATATCAGTACCATGACATTTGAAGCTAATGTAATAGTGCTCTGTCAAAATTGATACTAAAATGGTACCCATGCAGTAGTCTTTAAAAGCAATATATGAGGGCTGGGGTTGTGGCTCAGTGATAGAGAGCTTGCCTAGCATGTGTGAGGCACTGGGTTCAATTCTCAGCACCACATATAAATAAATGATTAAAGCAGAGGTCTGTCAACAACTAAAAAAATATTTAAAAAAAAAAGCAATATATGAGCTGCCGTATGACCTCTAATATAAATATGATATATTACAGCTTCTAAAACTAATAGCTGCCCTGTGACCTTTAATATGAATGTAATATCCATATTATAGCATCTAAATCTAATAGCTGTACTACGGTCTCTAATATGAATGTATTACTTATAATACAGCATCTGAAACTGATATAATACCTTCCTTGTGCCCTTTGATATTAGTAAAAAATTGAAACTATAGCATCTTAAACTAATATTTAGCTGCCCTCTGGTATTAAATACAAATATAATATACATACTCTACCATCTTAAATTAATACAAAATCTGCCCTTTAACCTTTAATATTATTATGATTTCCAAACTATAGTGTCTAAAACTAATTTCATAGCTGCCATTTGAACTTAAATTTTCTCATAATAACCATAATGTGGCCTCTAAAACTCACATAATAGCTTCCCTATGGCCTTTAGTACTAATATGATATACATTCTATAACATCAAAAACGGATATAATAGCTGTTCCCAGTCCTTTAATATTAATATGATACCCATAATGTAGCATCAAACACCATTATAATAGCTGTCTTGTGGCTTTTAATATTAATATTGTATCCATACATAGCATTTAAAACCAATATGATAGCTACCCTGTGGCCTTTATTGTTAATATGATATCCATAATATGCCATTTAAGATTGATAAAGGGCTGCCCTGTGGCCCTTAATACCAACACCATATTCACACTCTAGCATCTAAAACTAGTATAACAGCTGACCTGGGGTATTTAAAACTGATGTAATATCCATAGTATAGCATCTAAAACTGATATAGTAGCTGCCCTATTGCCTTGAACAGTAATATAATATCCATACAATGTCATCTAAAAATGATACCATATTTGCCCTTGGCCTTTAATAAAATATAATATTCATACTGAAACATCTATAATGGACATAATAGCTGTACTGTGACCTTGGCCACTAATATGGCACCTAAAACTAATACAATAGCTGCTTTTTGGTCTCTGATACTAATGTGTTATCTGTACTATGGCATCCTAATGTATAGCTGCCCTGTGGCCTTTTTTACTAACATGATATTTATACTATAGCATCTGAAACTATTATAAAAGATGAACTGTGGACTTTAATAGTAATATAAAATCCAGACTATAGCTTCTAAAACTGATATAAAACTGCTCTGTGGTCTGTGGTGTTAATGTAACATCCTTATTTTAGCATTTATAACAGATACCATAGCTGCCATGTGTCCTTACTATTAATATTAGATAAATATTATAGAATGTTAAACTAATACAATATCTGCCTGTGGCATTTAATATTTATGTAATATCCATAGTATAGCATCTAAAATGATAGCTGCCTTGTGGGCTTTAATACTAATATAATGTCCATAGTATAGCATCTTAAACTGGTATAATAGCTTTGACTTTTACTATTAATGCAATACTCATAGTATAACATCTTTAAAAATTATAAAATAGATGACCTGTGACATTTAATTATAATGTTAGGTGTATAAATTTGCATGTACAACCAATATAATAGCTGCTATGTGGCTTTTAGCATTAATCAAATATCAATAATAAACCATAGTAAAGTAATATAATAGCTGACCTGTGGCCTTTTTTATTAATATCAACACTACAGGGCTGGGGTTATGGCGCAGTGGTAGTGTGCTCGCCTAGCACGCGGGAGGCAGTGGGTTCGATCCTCAGCACCACATAAAAATAAAATAAAAAGATATAAAAAAAATTAAAAAAAATCAACACTACAGATATTAACAATAGTAATTTAGAATCCATACTATAGTATTTTATACTAATAAAATTGATGTCTTTTGGTTCTTAATACTAACATAATATCAGTACTATCTCAAAGTAATATAATAGCTGCCCTGTGGGCTCTATTATTAATATAATATTCATAGTATAGTATCCAAAAACTAATGTAATAGTGGCTGTGTGACCTTTAATATTAACATTATATATAAAATAAATGTAGTAGTTTCCCTGTTGCCTTTAAAACTATAGTATCCATATTTTAGCAAGTAAAACTAATATAATAGATGCCCTGTGACCTTATTACTAATAAGATGGTCATAACATGTAAAACTGACATAAAGCTGCCTGTGGACTTAAAATAGCATCCAAAACCATTATAGTAGCTGCCCTGGGAACTTTAATCTAAATATAATATCTACATTATAGCACTTAATATAATTTCCCTGTGGCTTTAAATACTAATGTAATATGAGTATGTAGCATCTGAAACTAATGTAATAGCTGCACTGTGGACTGTAATAACATTCATATAATTGTCTCTAAAACTATTTTAATAGCTGCCCTTTGACTTTCATTTTTAATATAATATCCATATTGTGGCCTCCACAACTAATAAATATCTACCCTTTGTTTTTGTTTTTGTTTGGTGGCAGGGATTGAACTCAGGGGAACCTGACCACTGTGTCACATCCCCAGCCCTATTTTGTGTTTTATTTAGAGACAGGGTCTCACTGAGTTGCTTAGCATCTTGGCGTTGCTGAGGCTGGCTTTGAACTCACAATTCTCCTGTCTCAGTCTCCCAAAGTGCTGGGATTATAGGTGTGCTCCACTATGCCCTGCCTGCCCTTTGGTTTTTAATATTAATATGCTATCCAACCTTTGGCTTCTAAACCTGATATGATAGCTGCCATGTGGCCTTTAATACTAATATAATATCCATAACATAGCATCTAAAACTGAGATATTACCTGCCAGTGACCTTTATGATTATGATATCATGCTAGTATCTAAGACTCCTATGACAGGTGACTTATAACCTTTAATACTGACACAATGTGCATACTGCAGCATCTGAGACTAACACAATAAGTGCCATTAGGCCTGCAGTATTAATGCAATATCAGTATTATAGCACCTAAATCTGATGAATAGCTGCCCTGAACACTTTAATATTAATTTGTGATTCATACCACAGGATCTAGAATTAATATTATGGCTATTCTGTTCCCTTTAATATTAATGTAATATCTAGAGTATAGCATCTAAAACTAATGTAATAATTGCCTTTTGTGTTATAATAGAAATAGAATATCATGATATCCACTCTGTTGCTTCTGTAATTTATATATTATCCTCAGTTTGGCCTCTGACACTAATGACTTTACTGTTGTCTCCAATAGTAATATTGTATCTTTCCTGTGGCCTTTAACATTAATGTGCACAGTGTGACCTCTAACACCAATGGAATATCCTCACTGTGGCCTCTAATACTAACGTAGTGTATGCACTCTTGTCCAAAGTTCTATTATAATGTTCATAGAGTGGCCTCTAAAATTAACATAATGACTTATCTTGACCACTCACTACTATAACAATATCCAGAGGGTGGCCTTTATTATCCACACTTTGTTCTCACATTAATATAATAACCACTCAATATCCTATTGCTAACATAACATTTAAAAAGTAACCTCTAATACTAATGTGTTCACACAGTGGCTCCTCCTGATAGATTTTCTTAGGAGTGTGGTTTCACAGTTCTGATTGAACTGGGTTTGTGAGGGTCAGCCTTTCTAATGATATTTGATGTGCCTTGTTTCTGGCCTGTGAAAGCAGTTGACTTCCTGATGGTGCTGAGCTGACAGGAACCCTGCAGTGGTGCAAAGTGCTGTGCATCCTTTCACTCACATCCCCAGTGGTCGTTGCTCCACCAGATGTGCAGCTCCACAGGAAACACTGCAGTGCTTCACTCAGTGCAGGGATGCTCCCAGGGGACCACCACGTATCCTGGAAATCACGACACCAGCGAGTTCCTCACTCTTACCACTTGTCCCAACTGGGAGGGAAAAACATTCCCTTCCCACTCAGATCTAGGTTTCTTCTCTGGAACTCAGAATTCTTTCCAAGAGGGTACTCTCTGGATTTGTGATGGAAAGAGCACACCTGTACAGGTTTGTTTGATCACCTCCTTTCAGTTCTTCTTCTTCTTCTTCTCCTTCTCCTTCTCCTTCTTCTTTTTTGTTTTTGGTACCAGGGATTGAACTCAGGGGCACTCGACCACTGAGCCACATCCCAGCCCTATTTTGTGTTTTATGCAGAGACAGGGTCTCACTGAGTTGCTTAGCACCTCGCCATTGCTGAGGCTGGCTTTGAACTCGCAATCCTCCTGTCTCAGCCTCCCAACCTGCTAGGATTACAGGCGTGCATACTATGCCCAGTTTCTCCTTTCAGTTCTTTAGGTAAATACCTAGAACAGAGTTTTTGAGTATTATAATAATTCATTTGCATTTAATTTTTTGAGGAAAAAAACTCTTCCACACACAGGTCATACATTTTGGATTGTTACAGGCATATATAACAATGCCAATTTCTCATCATCCTTACCAACACTTGTTACTTTAAATTATTTTGATTATGGCTATATTAGTAGAAGTAAGATTTCACTGTGGTTTTAACTTCCATGTTCATAATGATGGAGATGTTAAGTGTCTGTTCATGTTTGGTGGTGAAGTGTGTATTCAAGTTGTCAATTTGAAAACTGGGTTCGTTTGTGTTTTTGTTGTCAAATGATAAAAATCGGTATGTATTCCGGAAAGGCGGGACCTTTTCTCATATGTATTGCAAAATTTTCTTCCATTTTGTGGGCTGTTGGGCCATAATAAGAAACACATATTTGGTCTCTGCCCCAGTTTTCTAGCACTTAGCTCCTGATCCTTGTATCTACGAAGCAATGTGTCTGTTTGATGCCAATAAGGTGACCAATGGTCTAGGGCTCCTAGGTGGCCCAGAATGACTGGTGCAGTGGAACCAACCCTGTGATTAGAGCATTGGAACTTGAGCCCTCCCATACCTTGGGGAGGATTGAGGGGTTGGCTGTTCAGCTGAGCACAAGTAAGCAATGATTTTGTAAATCATGGCTGCCTAATGAAGCATTTACATAAAGCAAAAGGACAGGGTTTAAGGGAGCTCTGTGTAGCTGAAGGTGCTGGAAGGGGGCTGCCTGGAGAGAGCACGAAAGCCACTCCCTTTACCACTTAACTTTCCCTGTGTGTGTTGGCATCTGCCTGTTGAAGCATATTATCTCAGATGTTTTTTTTTGTTTTTTTTGTTTTGGTACTGGAGATTGAACTCAGGGGCATTTGACCACTGAGCCACATCTCCAGCCCTATTTTGTGTTGTATGTACAGACAGAGTCTCACTGAGTTGCTTAGCACCTTGCTGTTGCTGAGGCTGGCTTTGAACTCACGATTCTCCTGTCTCAGCCTCCCTAAGTGCTCCCTAAGTTACAGATATGTTTGAAAGATATGCTTTATGGTGAAATAGTGGTATTAAGTACACTGATTTCCTGGCTGCTTTGAGCCACTTCAGCAAATGACTCAAACAGAGATGGGGGTCATGGAAACTCTCATTTGTGTCCACATTGGACAGAACATATGGACCACCTGGGAATTTGCTGCTTTCAATTGGCATCTGAAGAGGAGTCTATTTAGGCCCTGAGCCCTTAGGCTGTGGGAGCTGCTGCCATCTGCAGGTAGGTTGTGTTATGGTAGGAGTCAATATTATATTTTGGTTAGGGTTTGAGGTGGGATAGGGGTTGGGTCTAGGTTAGGGAAAGTCCAGAGGGTTAGGGTTAGGGTGAGGGTTAGGTTTAGAGTTTTGGCTTAGGAGTTAGGCTTAGAGTCAGAGGGTTAGGGTTAGTGGTAGGTTTGGGGATAGGTTTAGGAGTAGTTTGGAGAATGTGTTGGGATTTATGGTATGAGTTATATTTAGCGCTAGAGGTGTAGGGTTAGTGTTATAGTTATCACTTGAAATTTATTGCATGAAGAAGGGCAGCCAGTAAGGAAACAGCAGTGGGGGAGGATAAGATCACAAGATTGTTTTGGATGCTGTTAACCCACACAGGTTTTGCAGCAAGGTGTTTAATGATGGTGTCAGAATAAATTTTAAAATGTGTTCAAGGTGACAAATCAAATTTTGAAGAGACATATGTGTGATCAAGATGAACACATCAGAAGATAATTTAGTCCTTCCATAATTAGAAATGATTAGGTATATTAGCCTGTTGACCCAGTGACTGCAGGTGCTGAGGTAGGGAACCTTGGAAGTTCATGTATAGGAGGTTACCTGGGGGACACAGCTGGGACCCCATGGAGAAAAAGTGACTGAGAGACTGAAATTCATGGAGGAAACAAAGAAGGAAAAGTTGAGCCTCTCTCTTTACATTGCCTTTCTTCCTGGAAATTTTTCATGGTATGCTCACAAGGTTGCCAAGGTCACAATGAACATGGCATGTCTTCATTCTCCTTCTTTAACCTCCCTGTCACTGTATAGTTTCTTTTAAGTTGCACATGGTAGCAAAAGAATTTGGGCCTTCTCTGTAAGAAAGATAAGTTCAGTGTGCCTCAAGCTGTCTTTGGTGGACTTAACCTTGTGCAAGAGTAGAGTCTTCTCTGCCTTGAAGTGCTAACCTCCAGGGCTGAGAATGAACCTCTGTGGTAAAGTCTTGACTGGCATGCATGTTGCCTGGGACAAAATTCTGAGGAATGTACTCTAAATGTGTGACTGAATGAATGGCAACCAAGGAAACAAATTCAGTCAAAATGAAACCATTTGTGGAATGCTAGCAATGTCTAAATTTTTATTCTAACGGAGAATTTAATAATGGTGTAAGAAGAAACATCACAAGGTGCTTAAGTGGACACAAGTTAAATATTTAAAGATTAAATTTTGTACTTGCTTATGATTGAGCTAATCAGAAGATAATTCTCACCTTCCAAAATTGAAAATGGGTAGCTGTGGTAACCTGTGTTAACAGTAATTCCGGAAGCAGAGGCTGGGCATCTAGTAGGCATGGGTGTGCTGGCCAGCCCTGGGAGAACAAAGCCAGGACCATGAGGAGAAAAAGAAGAGCTGAGAGGAATTGAAAGTCATGGAAGAAACAGAGAGGAAAAGTCTAATTTCCCTCTTTTATGCTGTTTAAGAAAAGTAGCATAAAAGAGAGAAATAAGGAAAAAGAATGGATGAGGTAGTGAAAGAGAGAAGAAAATGGTGTTCATATCTGATGATTAAACATAAATGAAAGACCCTTCACAGTCCCTGCCTCTTTTATGTTTTGAGACAGAATTGCTGCCCAGAATCACTTTGAATCTGCCATCCCCATACTCTCCAGCCTCAGCCTCCCTAGTCACTGGGATATTTCTTTAAATGCAAACATGGGTATCAAAAAAAGAAAAACAAAAAACAAAACACCTAAATTTAACTTTTTAATGAAATAAACCATTTCAGCATGACTTTGGTTGTCTATCATGGGCTTAGCATTGGAGGGGAATACTGGATTTCATGTACCTTGAAGTGCTAACCTCCCAGGGATTGGGAGAGGGCTCAGGGGTAGAATGTGTCATTGGAATGTGTGATTCCTGGGATTAGATTCCTAGAATTCAATATAAATTAGTGAATGAATGGGAACCAAAAAATAAAAACAAGGCACAACAAATGTTTATGGGATGCTTGTAGCCTGCAATCTTTTATTCTAGCAGAGAGGTTAACTGTGGTTGGTGTCAGAAGATGTATCAAAGTCAAATCCATGTAGAAAAATTTTGTGCATGCTCAGGATGACTAATTTAGAAGATAATTTGGACCTTCCATAATCAGAATCAGGCATGTGTGGCAGCCTGTGGTCTCAGCAATTCCAGAAGTTTTACTGGGAGAGCATTAATGCATGTGTAGAAGCCTAGCTTGGAGGAACACAGCCAGGAGTCTGAGGAGAAAAGCAAAGGCTGAGAAGAATGGAAAATTATGGAAAGAATCACAAGGGAAAAGTTGAGTCTTTCTTTCATGCTGCCTTTCTTCCTGGGAGCTTCATGTTGTTGTGGAACATGGAGTCTCCTCTACTGTGAGGTGCTAAATTCCCATGGCTGGGAGTGCAACTCAGTGTAGAGCCATTCCCTAGGATGTGCTATGCCTGGGAATGGATTCTTGTGACTGCAGTATAAATTGGTGAATGCATGAGTGACAACCAGAAAACAAAATAAGGCAAAAAATCCAACCCCACCAAAAAACCATTTATGGGATGCTGGTAACTGTGAAGAAAACAAAAGGAGACACATAGACAAGGTGCAGTGGCAAAGAAGAAAAAGCTGCTCATCCGAGCTGCCAGCTTTATATTGACAGGTTACCTCAGGTCACTGGCATCATTAGTACATTATTGCTCGTTGTATCATTAGGCAGGTTACAGAGTCAGCAACATTATGCAGCTTATTTCTCAGTTACATTCTACCATTACATTATGCAATGTTAGGAGCTCTGTGTAGCTCTCAAGGGTTTCTGTTGTTTGAAGTTACTGTTAGATGGGCCAGTCCAGGAGCAGCAGAGCTGGTGAAACACTGTAGTTATCAAGCAAGCAAGTTCCTTAATTTCCAGATGAAGGTCAAGGCTGATAGGCTCTAACACATAGCCTCCTCATGGAGGGCATTATTATAGCAGCTAAGCATTGTATGCTTTTGCATAGAAATATTCCCAGACACTAGGAATCCCTTACTTTGTATAGGAAGCTTTCCAGAAGCTAGGCATGCTATAGTTTTGTATAGGACTTGCTAGACACCAAGCATGCCACAGCCATGAAGTCATCAGAGATCCCAATCCCAAACACACAACCCTTACAAGTAACCTACAATTTTTTTTGATAGTGGAGAAATTACAATTGGTGCCAGAAGAAATGTCTCTGTGGTAGGCTGTGGTACCAGCAATAGCCTGTGCACCAGCTTTTCCAGAAGCTGAGGTTGGGGGGTCATGTGAGTTCAGGAGTACAGGCCTGTCATCAGCCAACACATCAGAGAAACGGAGGAGAAACAGAAGAGGACAGAGGAACAGAAACTCACAAACAGAAAAGGGAAAGTCTAGTTTCTCTTTCTTCCTGGAATAAAGGCAGCATTAAAGAGAAAGAGGGCTGAGGTTGTAGCTCAGTCGTGGAGTGCTTGCTTAGTATGTGTAAGGCACTGGGTTTGATTCTCAGCATTGCATATAAATAAAGAAATAAAGAAAGATCCATTGACAACGAAAGCACAAAGTAATTTTATTTTTTTATGAAGCTGAAGTGTGAACTCAGGTGAACACTACAGCCCAGCCTTTTTTATCTTTTATTTTGAGACAGGGTCTTGTGAGGCTTCCCAGGATTGTTTTTTTTTTCCATCTCAGCTACCCTAGTCACTAGGAAGTTTCTTAAAAAATTGACATGGGTATCAAATAAATATGTGCATCTGGTCTAATGGAGAAAAACAAGTTCTTTGTGCCTCAAGATGTATTACCTGGCATTAGATTTGTTGGGGAACACAAAGCCTTCTGTACCTTGAGCTGCTTACTTGGACTGGAGCTGGGGTAAAGCTGAGTGCTGGAGGCTTTCCCTGGAGTGTTGCTGCTTGAGGTTGGATTCCCAGGACTGTAATATAAATGAGTGAGTTAACCAAGGAGTGAATGGCAACCAAAGAAACAAAATAAGTCAGAACAAAAAACAAAATTGTTTTCTAGTTGAGATTTTTATTATGGTTGGTGTCAGACGAAACATCAAAATGTGTTCAAGAGTACATACAGTCAAATCTTCAAAGAGAAATTTCTATGAGATCAAGAGGAACAATTTGGAAGAAAATTCAGACCTTCCAAATTGGAAACAGGTGGGTGTGTCAGTCTGTGGTACTCATGATTCCACAAGCCTCGGCTAGGGTTTGTCCTGAGTGCAGGTGTTCTGGCCCATTCTCTGGGCAAACAGCTGGGACACTGGAGAAAAAAGGGCCTGAGAGGAATTGAAAATTATAGAAGAAACAGAGAAGGGAAACTTAAGTTTATCTCATGCTTGCTTTCAAGAAAATCAGCACAAGAAAGATAAATAAGGAAAGATAGTGGAAGAGAAAAGGATGAAGAGCACAAAAGAGCTTGTGTGTGTGTGTGTGTATGAGGATGAAACCCAGGGTCATGCTACCTCACAGTTCCAGCCTCTTTGCTTTTTTTTTTTTTTTTTTTAAGTTGAATGTTTTATTTGTTTCATATTTTGCTGCAAATCTGTTGCTTCAGTGTATAAAAATAACATCAGCAAATGCAGTATATTAGTAAGACAGTATTGCTCTTCCTGACACTGTATGACAGACACTTTTTTTTCACTCTCAGTTTTTTCCAATGGCAAGATCATTAAGTATGTTGACCAAATCCAGGTATGATTAGCCCCTGAGCTCCAGCCAGTGACCCTGTTCTTACAGGTTCCCCTCTACAACCCCTCAGAGTTTAGCCCACAGGTAGATGAGGGGCAAAAATCCTGAGGTCCAGGCCTGCCCCCTTACCTCCAGGGACCACAGGTGTCACTGGAGCATTAATAGCCCTGACCTGTAGCTTGTGTTCTGCCTTGAAGCTCTCACTCTGGAAAGCATGATGCCCTTGGGCTGGGAGGATGGCATGGGCCAGGGGTCATCCCACCAGGCCACAACAGGCCGCTTAAGGCAGCATGGCTTCTGGTCCCATCCCAGCACCTGAGAGCCCAGTGTGAGACAAACCTTCTAGCCTTCCCCTCAGTTCCAAATGGTGTCCCTTTAGTGGTGTAGCTTCCCTTAGTGCCTGCCAGGAGGGCCCAGGAAGGCCGAGTGGAAGGTTGGGGCACAGAGCTGCTGGGCTGCGTATCCTCTGCTGTGAGGGCTGAATAGGCACTACCCAGAATGCTTGGGGGCCTGAATCTTCCAGAGGCCATCACGGTGAGGGCTGCATGGACAGAACACTGGACTACGTTTCCAGAATCCCTGGGGTGCCCAGGTGAATGTGCCTCCTGTGGTTCCTAGGGGCCTCTGTGGTGAGGGTTATGTTGGTGCAGCACTGAAGTATGCTACCCAGGAGCCTTTCGGGTCGGGGAGGAATTGGTGGGCAGAATGACAGAATACGCTCCCCAGAATCCCTGGGTGGTCGTTGCAGGTGAATGTGGGGGCTGCACTGGTAGAACACCAGACTACACTTCCCAGAATCCCCTGGGGGGCAGGATTCAGGTGAATGTGAGGGCTGCACTGGTAGAACACCAGACTACACTTCCCAGAATCCCCTGGGGGGCAGGATTCATGTGAATGTGAGGGCTGCACTGGTAGAACACCAGACTACACTACCCAGAATCCCCAGGGGCCCAGAGTTTCCAGGAGCCTCTGCCTTGAGGGGAGCACAGGAGAACCTTCAGGGACCCACAGGCCCTAGGAGTCTTTGCAGTGAGGTGGGGGCAATCACAGGTCGGATGGGCAACAGTACTAGAATCCCGGGGCGCAGGGAGGGAAGACGCGCAGCCTGCATCTCTCAGAGGCTTCTGGGAGCTTCACTTCTGAGTGCTGGTTCTCCTCATCATGACAGTGGCCACTGTTGACTGGCCATAATCCTAAAATGGAGACAGTCCTTGGCAAAGTAACTGTCTCAAAGACTGCACTTCCCAGAGACTTCTGTGGAAGCTTCTATTTCCATTCTGCAGCCCAGCCCTTGGGTGCATGGAAGACAAGTCCATTGTGACCTGTGACTGAGCGCTCACTGGTATGCACCTGCTGAATGTGGCCCTCTGCCTCCTTGTCCATGGCTACAGCTGTGCTTGGAGTGGCTGATGGCAGAGGGTGAACTAGGGCTGTGGTCTCCTTGACCCCTTTTTCTCCTTTCCTGAGTGTCCACTTACAGAGATGTCACAGATAAGTACAACCAGATACCAGGTAACGCAGTGGGAACAGAGTTTACTAGGTAACTACTGCTGGTAGAGGAAATACCTGAGGCCCATTGTGATTGGTGCAGAGGTAATTTGAGTATTTTAAAGAGGAAGGAGGGATAGGGAAGAGTGTGAGCTTAGGAGTCACTGAAATAAAAAGGTGTTGATCAGTGTAAGTGAGATTAAGCCAGCTGTGTTTGTGACAATTATCTAAAAATTCTGTCTTTCCACAGGGACTGGGAGAGAGGCCTTATCCTGCTTGATGATTATATTTCAAGAGAATGGCTTTCAGGTCCTGAGAAAGGCCATTGTGAGTTGTAAGAGATGCATATTGTCGATTGTAAGCCCTTTCCAGTACATGCTTGGAGAAATGGAAGTCAGGGGCCTGTCATCAGGTGTTGGTTAGGACATAGTAAGTCTTCCTGGCAGCCTTGAGCTTTTCTTAGGCAGTTGTTTTAATGAAACTGGTGGAGGTAGGGGTATTGCACCTAGGCACAAACTATGCTGAGTCCCTGATCTCTGGGATTTACTTCCACCACGGTGTATGGACTTTGGGGAGCAACCATCTGCCTACCTGCCACAGAAGGACTGGGCCCGTGCTCCCCCACCATAATGGCTCCCCTAGACTCAGGAGGGCAGACGGAGTGGCTGCTGTGCCTTGGGCTGCCACGGGGAGTGCCAGCCCTCAGCCCTCCCAGGAAACACGCACAGTCCCTAGCCATCCCTGTCTTGCCCTGTGGCCTTTTCTGTAGCCAGCAGTGCCTGGAGTCCCAAGGAGATACCTATAAAGGAGGCACAGTTTGAGGACTGCATGAGGACATTCTGCTTTCTTCTATACTGAACAGGGAGTGTTGTAGTGTGAAAGTTGCAGAATCCTGACTCAGCCAGCTGCATCTCGCCCATTTTGGGGAAATAAACTAAAGTCCCTGGAGCTGACCCTTGGCTGGGACCAGACCTCCTGAGAATGGGTGCCTATGCAATTATCAGAGGTCCTGGATGCAGGCAAGATGTCCTTCCTCAGCCTCTATACTCATCCCCTGTGGGGAGAGATATATACCCTCATCATCCTGAGAAAGAGCCCCTCTCTTCCTCTCTCCTCTTTCTGGCTTTGTTCAGGCCTCCTGAGAAGAGGGGTATGGCCCCCAGCCTGTTCTACCCTCACCTCTTTGAGGGGCCAGCCTGGGCCCAGTGGACACAGGTGAGATGCCTTGACTAGGTAGAGCATCCCCTTTTATGCCTTTCTGAGAGCCTCTCTGCTGAGATTAACAGGAGCATCTTGGCTATTCCAAACTGTGGATGGCTGAGAGGGGTATTGGAGGAGGTGTGAGGGATGGTTTGTCCAGCCATTGGCTTTCTGGGCTCCAGGACTTTGTGGACATGCAATGTGAAGGCCACACATTCAAACCATAGCACTATGATTTCAGATCAAGACATTAGGTGGTGGGATCTATTTCAGCTTAAATTCCAACATTATGTTGTGTGATAATCAGAACAGTAAATTTCAGAGGTTATGCATCAGGAATAGGCATTGGCCCAGCTCTATCTGCAACAGTGAACAAACTAACAGAATCCAAACTCAGGATGCAGTTGCTGCCTGTAGAGAGAGACAAAAGTTTTGTTGGAGGGCTGGGGCTGTAGCTCAGTGGCAAAGCACTTGCCTAGCATGTGTGAGGCACTGTGTTAGATGCTTAGTACCACATAAAAATAAACCAATAGAGTAAAGGCATTCTGTCTAACTAAAACTACAAAAAAATTAAAAAAGAATTATTTCTAAAAAAAAGTTGTGTTGGAGTACAAAGTCCTCCAAGCTGATCAGATGTGGGTCTTAGGAGAGCCTCTAGGTTCTACCTGGCAGGTGTGGCCCTGCGGGGCTTCTGCAGTTGCCTCCAGTCTGGCTGTCCTTCCCCAGGAGGTTCCTGTGGGCAGAGATTCAGATCTGGGTCTGTGTCCCTGCACTCTCCTAAGTTTATCACCTGCGTCTATAGGTGTTTCCATTCAGAACCCACTTTTCCCTACTGTGGAGCAGAGTGATAAGGGGAGGCTAGGTGGCCCAGGTATGAGCTAGAGCAGAGGCCTGGGGGAGCTCAGGCATCCCGGGGCCTCCATAGCATGAATGTTCTGTAGTTCTGCTGTTCACTCACCTATGGAAGCACATCCTGATTCCTTAAGTGCTTGGCCAATGTGAGCAGAACAGCTGAGTGTAACTGCATGCTGCATTTACACAGACATTTTCAGACCTATGTTTTTGAGGCAGTTGTGTCAACTGTTAGGATCATACATGTTGTGTCCTATGGTGACACCACATTTAATGGGAAACTGCCAATCTCTTAAAGTGGTGAGCTACTGTGCCCTCCAGTAGCAATACATGTGAATTCCTATTTTTCACACGATCGATGTTATCCATTGATTTCATCCATTGATAGGCACTTGGAACCCTCTCAGTGCCCTAGTCACCTTGTCCTCATGACAAGTGGTGCTGCCTCCCGTCCTGTGCTGCTTTGCCATCTGCATTTCTTCTCCGTGAGATGTTCCCTCTAGATGCTCACCCTTTTTTAAATGGAATGCTTGTTTACTTAGTAGTAAGTTTCCTACTCTATTTCAGATACAAGTCTTTTTGAGGTATATACTTTCCAAATATTTCTCCCAGTCTGTCGCTTGTCTTTTTCTTTCTTAATTACAACTTTTTCACAGAGTAACATATTTATAAGGTTTACATTATCAGTTTTCTTTCTGGATTTGTTTTGGACTGTACTTAAAAACTCATCATGAAACAGGTGGACAGGCATGTTTTCTTCTAGAATTTTTATAGTTTCACACTTTAAATATGAGTGTATGGACTGTTTGAAGATTTTTTGTAAGATGTATGTCACCCTTGTCCATTTCCTCATACTGTTTCCAGTTGTCTCATCATCCTCTGTGGAGCAAAAATTCCTTTTTTCACCAAAGGCCTTTGTCCTTTTAACAAAATACAACTAATACAATTACACTTGATGTTTGAATTTTGATATATCAATGTTTCAACATTTTTCAAGCACTTCAACACTGTGAGGGAAACGAGTCTATTGAACTGTATGCACATGGGTGTGTTCGTGCTCTCCATTAATTTCTGTTCATCTGCCTGTTCTTCACAGCAGAACATTTTCTTTGGTGCCTCAGCTTTCTGCCTGGTTCTGGGATCCAGATGTGGAGTTTCTCAGGCTTGTCCTCTTGCAGGCAGTGTCGTCTACTCTAGGCTCAGAGAGCCTTCTAGGAAGTGGGTATTGTACTGAATGTGCAGATCAAGCCTGAGAGAATCTCATCTTAACTATATTGAGTCTAACAATCCTGATCAAGGAGTATCTGTGCACTTATGGTAATTTTATTTCTATTGTCTTTCAAGCTTTTCTGAATATATAATTGTACTTTAGGACATATTTAAGGACTTAAATTTTGGAGGCTGCTGTTATAAATGGAAATGCTTTAAATTTTTCTTTTTAAAAATTTTTTAAATGTTATTATATTTTTATACCTTTATTTTATTTGTTTTTATATTTATGTGGTGCTGAGGATAGAACTCAGTGATTTATGCATGCTAGGCAAGCACTCTTACCATTGAGCTACAGCCCCAGCCCCTAAAATTTTCTTATTCTAGTTTTCAAAGTCTAATTTTTCTTATGTAGTATTGCTGACACATAGGAAATTAAAGAACTTTTGCCTAATTTGCTTCTTGATATCTTCACCCATTTTGATCAAGGTGTGGGATGGTAGTCTATATTTCTGCTTGATTTCCAAAACCATGACCTACAATGATCAGAACCGTGACTTTCAGAGCTGCACTAGAATTGTCACAAGGGAACTCAGGGTCACCACTGAACTGTGAGTGGTGAGAATCCTACACTGCCTGCAGTGGTGAGCAGGAAGCAACTGGAGCCACTTTCTTCTAAAAATATTTTTTAGTTGTAGATGAACACAATATCTTTATTTTACTTTTATGTGGTGCTAAGGATCAAACTCAGTGCCCCACACATGCGAGGCAAGTGCTCTACCACTGAGCCACAATCCCAGACCCTGGAGCCACTTTTCCTGACCCTCTTGAAGCTCCCTCTCGCCAGTATTTTGGATAATCTAGTCCCAGGATTAGGACTGTGGATAATGTAGTCCCACAGTGTACCTGTTCACTATAGGGACCCAGGAGCTTCCACCTCCTCAGGATTGCCAGTAATGCAGTCTCATGGTTTGCCCACATGTTTTGCCTGCAGTTACACGGAAGCTGCTTGTCCCGGTACCATGAGGATTCTGAGCAGTGTTAGGGAAAGTGTTAGTGCAAAGGCTAAGGTTAAGGTTAGTAATTTGCCTGGTGTCTGCTGGGGATCCTAGCAGCTTCTGCCACTTAGAATTGTGGGTAATGTAGTCCTGTGTTTTTCCTGCTCACCAATGGGGGGCCCTGGGAATGTCTGCTTCTTGGCTTTGTGGGTAACAGTTCTGATTTTTGCCTGCTCACCTTTTCTGAGAGTCCCATGGAAGTTGAAGGTCATATGCTCACCCTGGTAACCTGAGGATTCTCACTAGTGTTAGGGTTAAGGTAAAGGCTAGGGTGTGGTTAACATTTTGCCAGTGTCTGTAGGGGATCCTGGCTGCTTCTGCCAGTGAGGGCTCTGGGTAATGTAGTTCTGAGTTTTGCTCACTTACCTCTGCCAGGAGTCCCATGGAAGCTGAAGGCCACATGCTCACTCTGATATCCTGAGGATTCTGAGTAGTGTTAGAGTCAGGGCAAAGGCTATGGTAGGTTTAGCATGTGGCAAGTTGTCTGCTGGGATCCTGGCTGCTTCTGCCACTTAGAATTGTGGGTAAGGTAGTCCTGTGATTAGCCAACTCACTGTGGGTGATCCTAGGAGATTCTTTCCCCTTGGGAATGTGGACAATGTTGTCCTGCATTCTGTCTGCTCACTGCTCAGGGAGGGGGGAGCCCTGATGACTTCCATCAGTTGGCATCATGGGTAATGTAGTTCTGAGTTTTTCCCCTCTCACCTCTGTCAGGAGTCCCATGGAAGCTGAAAGCCACATACCCTATTGCCCTGAGGATTCTGAGTAGTGTTAGGGTCAGGATTAGGGTTATGGTAGGTTTAATGTTTGTTTTGGTACTAGGGATTGAACCCAAGGGTGCTTAAGCACTTAGCCACATCCCCAACCTTTCTATTTTTTATTTTGAGATAGGGTCTTGTTAAGTTGCTTAGGGCCTTGCTAAGGCCAGCTTTGAAGCTGTGATCCTCCAGCCTCAGCCTCCCAAGCCACTGGGATTAAAAGTGTGCACCAATGTTTAGTGTTTTGCCAATTATCTGCTGGGGATCCTGGTGTTTCTGCCACTTAGAATCATGGGTAATGTAGTCCTATGATTAGCCCACT
>CM053407.1:127224156-127260801 GCA_028644305.1 Xerus rutilus | reverse complement strand
TAAGGGCAAACCATGGGACTACATTACCCACAATCCTTAGGGAGGAGACTCCCTGAATACCCACCAGTGGGCAGAGAATTGGGACTACATTACCTATAATCCTAAGAGGCAGGAAGTTCCCAGAATTTTCTGCACAGAGAAGCTAAATCACAGAACTACATTGTCCACAATTCTAACAGGGGAGGAAGCTCCTGCAACCGTCCTCCCCCACACACACACACACACAGTGTAAAACGTGGGACTATATTACCCATCATTCTATGGTGTAGGCTGTTCCCCGAATTCCCCAAAGTGAATGATAAGCCCGTGACTACTTCACCCACAGTACTTATACGAGGAGGTTCCAAGATTGTACAGCAGCGAGCAGGCAAACGTTGGGACAATTTTGCCCATAATCTTAAAGGCAACAAAGTTCCCAGCATCAGTTGAATGGAGAGGACAAGTCATGAGTTTACATTACCCACAATTCTAATATGGGAGGAAGCTTCCACAATTCTCCACATTTATAATAAACTGTGGAACTACATTACCCACAATTCCATGGTGGGAATGGAAGGAAGTTCCCAAAATTCCTTAATGTGAGTAGTAAGTCCATGAATACCTATTGGAGAGGCTTCCAGAATACCAAGCTGTTTGGACTATATTACCCATAATCCTAAAGGGGAGGATGTTCCCCGGATCTCCAGAGTTAATGATTCTACCACCCATGTACCCATGGTCCTTAGTGGCAGAAATTCAATGATACCCCTTGGTTTTGCCAATCTCAGTAACCCTAGCCATGTGGCTAATCTTTGACTAGCCCTACCCCTAACCCTAAAGTTACTCACAATCCTCAAGGTATGAGGGCAAGTATGTGGCATTCAGCTTCCATGGGTCTCCTGGCAGAGGTGTGTGGGTAAGATCTAGGACTACATCACCCATAATCCTTTGGGTGAGGAAGCACCCAGGATCTCCCGAGGGGATCTCCCGAGGAGAGCTAGCCAACCTCAAAACCTAATTGTAATCTTGACAGTTGTAACGTAGTTCAGCATGTGGGTGGCTCTTCATGAGGGATCCGGGGAACTTTGACTCCCTTAGGATTGTAGGTCATTTAGTCCAGAATTTTGCCCACCCACAGGAAGTGGTGGAAGGAGTTCTCCTGCAAGCTTCTGTCCCTGAGGGCTGTGGGTAATGTAGTGCAGCATGTTGCCAGTTTATGGTGGGAGCGTGCTTCTGTGTGCTGCCCCCACCTGCTGTGGTTTTGAGTAATGTAGTCCAGTAGTTTGCTGGTTCTCTGCAGAACCCAGGGAACTTCTGTCCCATTAGGATTGTGGATAATTAAGTCTCCTGTATTTTCTGGCTCACATGGATTGGTTCTGTGCACTTCGACCTTCCTCCCAGGGTTGTGGATTTGCCCATTCAAAAGGTGGGGGGGGGAGGGGGAGGGGGAGGGGGGTTCCTGAGAGCTTCTTTCTCTGAGGGCTGAGGGTAGTGTAGTGTAGTGTTTTGTAGGCTGTCTATGGGGTGAAGGAGTGTGAATTATTTAGTCCCATGTTTTACCAACTCACAGGAGGCAAGGCACTCCTGTTATTTCCACCTCTTCCCCAAGGATTGTGGGTAATGTAGTCCCACATATTACAGTTCATGATGGGGGAATTACTATGTGTGCCCCATCCCCACCCCCTGAGGATTGTGGGTGATGTAGTCCCACATTACTACAGCTCCTGATGGGAGAAATCCCCACCACAGAAGACTGTGGGTAAGGCAGTCCAGTGTTTTGCTGGTTCTCTGTTTTGTTAGCTCACAGCTCTCATGTGAGTTTCTGCTTCCCCTGAGAATTGTGGGTAATGTAGTCCAGTGTTTTCCCACACACACCTCTGCCAGATGTCTAGGTAAGCTGCAGCTGCATGCTTTCACAGGCACCCTGAAATCTTCTAGTACTATGGTCCAGTTACCTACACATGCAGCTCTTACCATAAAGGACTATCGGAGGTGCAGTCTGAACATTTCCCCCCAGGCATTCTGAGCAGTATGGTGCTGTATTCTGCTTGTATAGATCATGGAGGCCCATGGGAGCTCCAGGCTGCATATTCACAAGTGGAAGCTTGGGAACTCTAGGCAGTGATGTCCAGTTCTATTGCAGAGACCTCTTGGAGCTACAGGCACCCAAGGTTCATGGTTAGTGTATTCATTTGTTCTGCCCATGCATCCCTCACCCCAGAGGCTGGGAGCTGCATGCCATGTGGATATCCAGAGAACCATGAAGATTCTGCCAGTGCAGAATGGCATTGTGCCACTCAACCCTCACCAAGGAGGCCTTTGGAGGCTTTGGGCCATGTGCTTGCCCTGGTATCCCAAGGAATCTGGGTAGTGTAGCTCAGTGACTGCCTGTCCAGCCTTCTCCACAAAGGACTGTGGGAGCTGTAGCAATATGTTTTCCCAGGCACCCCAGGGATTCTGGGCAGTGTATTCAGGCACAGTTGTCACCATAGTGGCTTCTGGTAATTGTCAGGTGGGCCACTCAGCTGTGTGCAGACTTACCCAGAAAGCCCTGGTATTGTCTACAAAACTCATAGGCACACAGTGGGAAGACCCCTTCAATACAGGCCAATGTTATTATCACATTGATGCATCAATTTCTCAATATTTTTCAAGTACTTTAACACTTTTTAAAGATAGCCATAAAAATAAAAACAATGAGGTGGCATTAGCCCTTTACCTCAGGAGCTAGTGAGGGTCCAGGAGCTAGGACCACAATGTCTCCCCTGCACTATCTTGAGTTCTTGCTGGTTCTCTGTGGGAGACATTGAGAGCTTTTTACCTCTTAGAATTGTGGGTGATGCAGTCCCACATTTTGTTAGCTTACAGCTCTCATGTGAGCTTCTGCTGCCCCTGAGAATTGTGGGTAATGTAGTCCAGTGTTTTTCCCACACACACCTCTGCCAGATGTCTAGGTAAGCTGCAGCTGCATGCTTTCACAGGCACCCTGAAATTTTCTAGTACTGTCTCAGGGTTTCTCCTTTCATTTTCCTGGGATTTCTTCCCATAAAATGTACTTTAGCATACTATGACAATGAGCAGCCAAAGCCTTAACCAAAGGATATTTTTGTAAAATTAAGTCCCACTAAAATATTACCTACAAAAGTAAAGAACAGGGGCTGGGGTTATGGCTCAGTGGTAGAGCGCTTGCCTCACATGTGTGAGGCCCTGGGTTCGATCCTCAGCACCACATACAAAGCAATAAAATAAAGACATTGTGTCCATCCACAACTAAAAAAATATTTAAAAAAAATAAAATAAAATAAAATAAAAATAAATGAAATAGGGGCTGGGGCTGTAGTGCAGTGGTAGAGCGCTTGCCTAGCATGCGTGAGGCACTGGGTTCGATCCTCAGCACCATGTATAAATAATAAATGAATAAAATAAAGATCCATCAATATCTAAAAAATATATTTGAAAAAAAATGAAATAAAGATATTGTGTCCATCTACAACTAAAAAAAAAATTTTTTTTAAATAAGTAAACCAAATAAAGACACTGTGTCCATGTATAACTAAAAATATTTTTTAAATAGAGTAATTGTCTAAATTCAGGAATTTCATAGGGTTATTTCAAATTGTAAACAAAAAAGGAATCAACAGATAAAAAATTAAAAGATAAAAAATTTAAAAATTAAAACATTTCCAGATCTAAAAATAGAGTTTCTAGGTCAGAAAGTATGTATGTGGTAAAGTTGTAATACAGCTAAGTAAACAAGAGGGTCCAATTAAATGACAAAAAGGTCTATGTAAATTAAGGGTAAATTTTAAAAGGTTTGTGTAACCAAGTTGGATATATATATGTAGCACAAATAGTTAAAGCTATTCATGGTTTTTCCCTAAGGTCAAATATTAATGTAATGGCATAAACCAAAGTTCAATCTGTTAAAATGACAAGGATTTCATAAAACATTAATTCACTAATTTTGTGTTTGTTGTTTTATTCTCTAGAGCAACTACTCTTGGAGGAATTAAGGTTTGTACCACTCTGGTTAAACAGTAACTGTTATTTTAGAGTATTGTACTACATTGCAGAGTCTACCTTTTTCTTTAAAACCTAAACTTGATTAATATAAAAACATCATTGTAATTGTGGTGCTATTACTCTTCTTTACATATTAAATGTGTTCCTATTTTTCAGGTATACAAGTCTTTAAAGTAAAAGGTTTAAAGGAATATTTATCAAGGTGGTGTTCTCCAAACTGAAGTTGTCTGTAGTAGTAATTTTAGACTTATAAAGATGACAAATTTTAGTAGGGATTTATTTATATCATTGGATGTTTTGTAACCAAACCTAAACCTTGTGTTACCTTTTGCACTGGGATACAAAAATTTAAAGGTATTTCTAAAAGATAATGAGAACCTGACCTATTTAAAGGTTAATACTGTAAAACATTTTGTCATTTTTCCACACAAAAATGAATGTTATCAAAAAAGAGGCAGAGATCATCTCCAAAACCAGAACACTTCACGTAAGATGCGTGAAGATCCTCCACGTTACCTGAAGTAAGGCTCTGCCTCCCACCTTACTATCACCTGTTAAAATGGCTCTAAAGTAGGCTAGACTCCAGTTCATTTAAAGTTGTATACAAAAGATTGGTTTTTATTTTGAAGATTACTATAATCTCAAACAGGAGATAAAATGTGTAACTCATCCAAGGTTCAAAATTATGTACAGACTAAATATGTATTTACTTCTGTTAATTTTATTTTAAATTTTCCTTATGAACTTTAATTGCTATCTGTTAATACCTTCTAAGTACATTAAGACATCGTCTATGGACAGATGGTAAGTAAAGGAGATAAAAAATAACTGTGAAGTTATAAACATTATAGTTAAAGCCCAGTACTCTCACTTTAAGACTGGTAAGACTGACTTGCTGGATGTATAAAATCAAGGCTTAAAGATTAAGATTAAAATAAAGGGGCCAAGAAAACCAATATTTGGCTCTTGCCCTCTAAGCCCAAACCCAGGAGAAAAGGGGAAGAGCTTTGCAACTTTGGGCCACATAATCTCCCAAGGAGATTAATGAGACCACTGGAGGAAAAAAAATCCAAGCAGTGTGCATGTTGTGAAAGAGAAGGGTCATTGGAAAGGGGAGACATCCCTGATGCTTCCCAAAAAAGCCACATGGTTAACAAGACCTTGACCCATCCTAGCATAGAGGCACTATTGGAACTAAGAGAGTGCTCACAGGTTCTCCAAAAGTGCCCCCCAAGGGAACTCATCTGACTCTTTAACAATAGATAAAACAAGGTCCATTTGACCATCTCGATCTTAAACACCTAGCAAAAACAGTTAAAACCAAACCACAACCATTCCTGGGCATTTAAAAGAAGAAAAAATAGTTATTTTAATGTAACTTAAGATGTACATTTGTGTTAGCTCCCCTAAGAATAATTAAAATTGAAGGAGACAAAAGAGAGATTCTTAGGCAAGAATGCATAATAACTATTAAGAAAAACTGCCAGAATCAAAAGTTTTTAGTCAGTGTAAGGCCTACAGATCTGCCTAACCTCCTACACAGGTGGGCTCAATCAATGTTTGCTGGTATGAGTCTCTAGCCCTAAGTCACAAAGATAAAGGGATCTCTAATAAGCAAAAAGGGCATGCCAACAAAAAGATATTTTACAAAAATCAGATGACATTAAGCAACTTAACTAAATGTTGTACTTACATTCCTGATAACTCTGGCAATATTAAAGATTTACCTTCCCAAACAAAGGCCTTGTTAGGCTTTTTAGGCCTTGTTATGGGGACAACTTCTCAGTTCTTGCGACTGCTGGAGAGAGATCACTGATTTCTGTCATCATCATGATGTTCATTAACATGTTCCAGATGCTGCAACATTTATTTTGCATTAATCTCATTTCAGTACTCTGTGTCTCTATTTCCTTCACAAAATTACTCACAGGCAGGTGAATTTACAACCTGTTCTTCCTGAACCAGATTTATACCATGGACCCTTCAAACACCTAATTTCTAAAAAGGGACTCAAAACTACTTGCCCCACTGCACATCACCCACTCTTAGCTCAAAGCAGCAAGAGCAATCATCTCCTATTTCCTTACAGTAGTAGTTGTAGATGGACACAATACCTTTATATAATTTATTTATATGTGGTGCTGAGGATCGAACCCAGTGCCCCACACAAGCTACGCAAGTGCTCTACCACTGAGTCACAACCCCAGCTCCTTATCATTTATTTTTATACAGTGCTGGGAATTGAACTCAGGGCCTTGTGCATGGCAGGGAAGTGCTTTACCACTGAGGTACATCCCCAGCCTTTTGTCATTTTCTTAAAGATGTCTTGGCAGCAGGTTTATTTATTTTAATGAAATCTATTTATTATATTTGATAGATCTTTGCCTTCCCCAATGACACAGTACTGTGGTTAATTACATTAAAAGACTTCTAATTGTAAACTTTCCAAACATACAATCATCTTCCAAGTACAATCAGCCAACCATCCTCTCACGAGAAAGGTGCCTGAAATGGGTAATTTCTTTCATGTAAAAGACTTCCCTAGTTGCCAGAGAGGCAGTCTCTTCCTGCTGTCCATTGGACTTTCAGCTTCCCTCAAGATGAATTTGGGTTCCAAGATGACTCCTAATTCTCCATCATGTGTTGCAGATAGAAAAGAGGAAAGGTTAAAAGGCACTGGGGCTCTCCCCAGCTGTTTCTTTTCTAGGGGAACTTCCCATTGTACCTTCTCAACAACTTCCATTTCTACTTTATTAGTCAGAATAAGTAGTTTAGAAGCATGGTCACACTTAGCTGAAAGGACAGTGGAGACAGTTTAAGAGCACATTGCCATTGTTGAGTACAGTGATCTGTGAGCATAAAGGGAGGTTTAGCCCACTATTAGTAGTCTGTTAAACCTAGGATGTTTTTAGCTTTTTTTTTTTAATCATAGATGGACACAATACCTTTATTTTTATGTGGTGCTGAGGATGGAACCCAGTGCCTCACACATGCTGGGCAAGTGCTCTACCACTGAGCCACACCCCCTGCCCTAGTATGTCTTTCATTTTGTGGCCAGGTATACATTCTTTTGCTATAATTCCTTTAAAATGGGGCGGGGGGACTGAAGCCAGGGCCTTACACTTGCCAGGGGAGTCCTCTACCAAGTGAGCTATATCCCCAGCCCAAGAACTGTTTAAGTCTATGTTCACAAACATTATTTGCAAGTCATTTCTCTCCTGAATGTCTATTTGATGGCAGTTTGCAAACTATTGAACTGATCTCTCCTCCATTTCCCCTCACAGACACCCATAAAATTATTACTTATTCCTAAAGCTTCTAGAACCTTAGTCTTTCCTGGGCTGGGGAGAGATAGAGGGACTTACTAGATCTACAAGCCAATGGCTAATATTGATTTACTGGTATCAGACCCAGGATTTTTTACTGCTCATAGATGAAAGCCTCATTTCTGTCAAGTTTAATCATCTGGCAAATTTTTCACTTAAGATCATTTATCCTTAACCATGCAACACCTCTGCCTTCTATGTGCTGAAGCTACACAGGCATTAGCACTAGATAAGATGGCAAACTGAAGTCTGAACCTGAATGATAGTCACCTGAATGTACACTTTCTCCTAAGAGCTTGTTCTGTCTTATTTGGTACATCAATGACAAAATACACTTTTACACAGCTTACCAGATTTAGGATAAATACTTTAGCAAACATTTGTAACACTTTACATAGGTTTCTCTTCTGCCAATCATCCTTCTTCATCCCAGATATCTTGAGACTGGATCTGTATAATGAGCAGAACACCACAAATACTAGGAATTTGGAAATCAATAGCTTCCTCCCCTCAGGGAGCAGTTAAATTCCCTTATCAAATAAAAATGAAGTTTCTAAAAGTGTTTCAGAAATATTTACAGTGCTGAATCCTCATATTCTTCCCAGATAGCCCTAATCTGCCAGGGTCCTGCTCTTTCCAAATCAATGCTCATTCATATAAAGAATGGGCTGAGGTTGAAGGCAAGTGACTCTGTGAAAGCAACTGGATTTGATCTTCACCACCCTGATCCTATAGCTATACACAAACACCTCACCTGTACCACTTCTCAAAGCCTCTAGCTTGACACACGACCTCAATGTTTTGAGCTCATCATTTCCCATGTTATCCACGGCCGTCAGAGCCAAACCCCTCTTGGCCACAATCTAGCATTCTTGCTGTATGAAAATTTTCAGCAGCAGCAACTGCTCATTTCCCCAGAACACAGAATCATATGTAAGCATGATTCTAACCGTTAGCTTCCCTACCTTGTACCATGTACCAAGTTTGTGCCATGGAACATGAAAGCCTTCCTTCCTGTCATGTGAAACCAACATTTCCTGCTGTCCACAAAGCCTTGCAAGCTTCTGCCGAAACCTTACTCTCTGGCACCAATTTCTGAAGCAGTACACGTTATTACATAATAAAACACACACACAAACACAAACACACACACACACACACAGGGTTAGCATACCCAATGTATTAAAAGGATACCAAATAATTCAACTTAACTATAAGTGACTAGGTAAGAAAATGACACTCACTAAAGCTGTTCCGGCAAATTTATGCAGAAGGACTAATTAACAATCACATCAAGATGCTATCACAGGACAAAAACTCAGGTTGCTTTTCTTCTTCTTAAGAATTTTACTGAAAATTTGGAGTATTTCAGCCAACCTTAGTGATCACGCAGAGCACTCTGAATGGTGGTCACATCATGACTCCTACATTGTGAGGGTTACTTCTCTTAAAAGAAATCAAGATGGGGGCTGAAGTGGTGGCTCAGTGGTGGTGGACTTGCCTGGCACTGGGTTTGATCCTAGCACCTCATAAAAATAAATGAAGGCATTGAGTCTAAATACAACTAAAAATAAATTTTAAAAAAATCAATATGTTCTAGCCAGCAACCAGGCTGCACCAATCCATGGGATGAGCACCATACTGATTTCCATAACTAAGAAGTTAGCTGCCGAGACTGCTTACAAAGGGCAAACATGACAGGAAGCATTTGTGGTGTTGTTACAAATTTATTTTAATTAGCCAAAGTTCTCTAGAAACAAGTAGTATTTACTCAGAAACAAACACGATACTATAGAAAGTAGAAACTCTGGTAGATGATACTGTATATGCTATCTGTTTCACACACGTCATTCCTAAATAAAACACCCCAAAATCCACATGAAGTAACACAGAAAGATATTTGAATCATTTCTCTAGGTTTTAGGATGAATTTCTTACAGAAATTCTGATTATTACATTTACATACTAAAAAAAAAGCTTTACATAGTTATGATTTAAAGTTGAATATTTTATCCAATCTCTTCATAAAACTTGGATTATCTGCAAAATAATTTCCCCCAAAATTATTTCTAAACGAAAAATTTTCCAGATTAAATGAAATTACAGGCATTTAAGAATGAAGATTCTGATACCTGATGAGGTGACCCTTCCTGCTGAGGCTTCCCTTCTTGTGATACATTCAGAGATCTTCATTCCTACATCATCATCATCATCATAACTATTATTGTTGCTACAGCTGGCCATTTCTAGATGAAGAAACTGTAATGAACAGTATGATCCTCTTAAGGTATGGGCTCCTGATACCTATGTTTGTAATTTTGATCTGCCATTCACTGGTTCTATTATTTTTTTCATTAAAATCCTAATGAGTAATAAATGATGAATTTTGGCAGAATCCATTCCACGTTCACTTCCTTCATGAAGCTTCCTCCATGAACTATATCATGGACTAGGACAACTTCCAGCACTCATCTCACTCATATGGTTTCCCACAAATATAGATTAAAGCCAGGTACAGTGGCAAGTACCTATACTCGAGTGGCAAGTACCCCATTACTCAAGAGACTGAGGCAGGAGGGTCGCTTGAGCCCAGAGTCTTAAAACCAGCCTGGGCAACAGAGACAGACCTATTTTTTAAAAAGTAAAATAAAAGATTTGCTGCTAAAAACACTCCGAGGGTTTGCTGAATTTTTAGCATCCTGTGTGCATTTCCTAGTATTTTGGGGTGTGTACTACAGCTTTTTGTAGATTACTGTGAATTCCTGGCATATGCCAACCATTGAAAAAGTTTCTGTTCAATATGAGTTTTCTGGTATACAATGAGATGATTCCAGTTGAGTTTCTCTTTTGTTTGATTTTGTTGGTATCCCCTGTGAATTGATTAAGAGAAATTTTTTGATATGAAATGCATCAATAAGTTTGTCATCTGCATGAGTTCTCTGATGCATAATGAGTTGTGATTTCCAACAAAAGGCTTTCCCACACTCAGAGCATTTGCAGGGTTTCTCTCCTGTATGTGTCCTCTGGTGTGCACTGAGAATTGACTTCTGAGAGAAAGTCTTTCCACATTCATTGCAGCCATAGGGTTTCTCTCCTGAGTGAGTTCTCTGATGTACAATAAGCTGAGATTGCCTAACGAAGGCTTTCTCACACTCACTGCACTCATAGGGTTTCTCTCGTGTGTGAACTCTCCGATGCACAGCAAGCTGTAATTTCCCACTGAAGGATTTCTCACACTGATTGCACTTGTAAGGGTTTTGCCTTACATGAGTTCGCTCATGTACAAGGAGTAGTGACTTCCAAATGAAGGCTTTTCCACATTCACTACATGCATATGGTTTCTCTCCTGAATGAGTCCGCAAGTGTATAATGAGGTATGACCTGCTGCTGAAGGCTTTCCCACATTCACTACATACATAGGGCTTTTCTCCTGCATGAGTTCTCTGATGTGCAACAAGCTGGTCTTTCCTATTAAAGCCTTTCCCACACTCCTTGCATTTAAAGGGATTTTCTCCTGTGTGAATTCTATGATGCACAATTAGCTGTGAATTGAAACTAAAGGATTTTCCACATTCAGTGCATTCATGTGGCTTCTCTCCTGTGTGTGTCCGCATGTGTATTATGAGGTAGGACTTGCTCTTGAAAGCTTTGCTACATTCACTGCACACATAGGGTTTCACTCCTGTGTGACTTCTCTGGTGCACAATGAGCTGTGACTTCAAAATGAAGGTTTTCCTACACTCATTACACCCATAGGGCTTTACTCCAGTGTGAACCCCCTGATGTACAATGAGCTGTGACTTGAATGTGAAGGCTTTTCCACAGTCAGTACAGACATAGGGCTTCTCTCCTGTGTGAGTTCTCTGATGTACCATAAGGTTTGACTTTGTATTGAAGGCTTTCTGACATTCGCCACATTTGTATGGTTTCTCTCCTGTGTGAGTTCTTTGATGTATAATGAGCTGTGACTTCAAACCAAAAGTTTTCCCACATTCATTACACCCATAGGGTTTCTGTCCTGCATGACTTCTCTGATGTGAAATGAGCTGGTATTTCCGACTGAAGGCTTTCCCACATTCATGGCATTCATAGGGGCTCTCTCCTGTGTGAATCCTTTGGTGTATGATGAGTTGTGAATTAAAACTGAAGGCTTTCCCACAATTACTGCATTCATGGAGTTTCTCTCCTGTGTGTGTTCGCATGTGTATTATGAGGTAGGACTTGCTCCTGAAGGCCTTCCCACACTCATTGCATCCATATGGTTTCACTCCCGTGTGACTTCTCTGGTGCACAATGAGCTGTGACTTCAAAATGAAGGTTTTCCCACACTCATTGCACCCATAGGGCTTTATTCCAGTGTGAACCCCCTGATGTACAATGAGCTGTGACTTGAATGTGAAGGCTTTTCCACAGTCAGTACAGACATAGGGCTTCTCTCCTGTGTGAGTTCTCTGATGTACCATAAGGTTTGACTTTGTATTGAAGGTTTTCTGACATTCGCCACATTTGTATGGTTTCTCTCCTGTTTGAGTTTTTTGATGTACACTGAACTGTGACTTCAAACCAAAAGTTTTCCCACATTCATCACACCCATAGGGTTTCTGTCCTGCATGACTTCTCTGGTGTAGAATGAGCTGGTCTTCTCTGCAGACATTCCCACATTTGCAATATTCATGGAGATCACTACATGTGCAAATCCTTGGATGTGTGAAATATGAACTGAAACCATAAGCTTTCCCATGTTCACTGCATTCACGTTGTTTCTCTCCTATAGTGAGGCATGCCTTACTGCTGAAGTCCTTCCCACATCCACTGCATTCAGAGATTTTCTCCTCCACATGAGTTTGCTGATGCATTACAAGGTGTGACCTGCTGCTATAGGCTTTCTCCCTCTGATGCACCTGTTGATGTAGAAGTGGTGACTTCTTATTCACAGATTTCCCAGATTCATTATTTTCACAGTATGTAATTCCAGTAACAGTTTGCTCATGTTTAGAATAAAATGATTCCTCCTGTAAATTCTTTACAGCATAATTAGTAGTGATATCGACATTATAATTCAACATCTTTCCATGTGTGCCACATTTATGAACATTTTGTCTCAAAGCATAACTTGTACTAAGATACAATTCTCCAAATGCAGTACATTCAAAGCTTTTTGCCATGCTTCTTGGCTTGCCTTGGTTCTCCTGTTGCCATTCTATATGATCATCCATTTCCCAGATTTTATCTAGAAGTGAAAATAATTAGTCATGATATAAATTACAACATGATCCTGGTATGGTATACAATTGCATTAAAATTACCATGTCACGAGGTTTCTTAGTTTCACACATCAAATCTTAAAAGGGAGATTGGTATAAGAAACTGACAATGAATAAAGATGGTTTTCGATTCCTACTTTTGTATAATGTAACAAAACAAAATCAGCTCAAGGAACAGTAAGCATAACATAAAAATGCTGTATGAGATCTCTGCACATTAGTTTCATTCAACAAATACTGAATACATATTATGTGCCAAATACTGCACTAAGCTCTGTAGAAATGGTAGAGAGCACTGCAGATTAGTTCATAATCTCTTTGAGAATGATGCCCCACTGAACACCTAGACCACATGAAACATCATCATGAAGCTACTTAGAACATGAAGCAGTTCTTAAAGACTTCCAGAGTAACAACAATGCAAGTTTCATATAATGGACCAAAAATTAAAATGGCATCAGACTTCTCTCTCATTAGTAATGTTTGAAGACAGAAAACAGAGCAACTGACAATACTGAGTAAAATCATTATCAGATACACAGGTCTTGCAATGTCTATCACATGCACCCTTTCTCAGAAAGCTACTGCAGAAGGTGCTCCAATAAAACACACCAAGAAGCCAGGAAATGTGGCGCATGCCTTTAATTCCAGCAACTGGGGAGACTGAGGCAGGAGAATCAGAAGGTCATGACCAGCCTCAGTAACATAACAAGACTGAAAAAGAAATTATGAAAACTATCTCATTCACAATATCCTAAAAAATAAATGAAATACCTGGGAATAAATGTAATAATGGAGGTAAAAGACCTCTACCATGAGAACTATAGAACACTAAAAAAAGAAATTGAAGATCTCAGAGAATGAAAAGACCTCTCATGTGCAAGGACAGGCAGAATTAATATTATTAAAATGGTCATATTACAAAAAGCATTATACAAATTCAAAGCAATCTCCATAAAAATACTCTTTTTTTTTTTTTTGGTATTGGAGATTGAACTCAGGGGCACTCGACCACTGAGCCACATCCCCAGCCCTATTTTGTGTTTTATGTAGAGACAGGGTCTCACTGAGTTGCTTAGCACCTCACTGTTGCCGAGGCTGGCTTTGAACTCGTGATTCTCCTGTCTCAGCCTCCCTAAGTGCTGGGATTACAGGCTTGTGCCACCGCACCCGGCTACCAATGACATTCTTCACACAACTAGAAAAAAAGTACTAAAATTCACTTGGGGAAAAAAAAACCAGAGTAGGCAAACAATGCTGGAGGGCTGGGGATGTGGCTCAGTGGCCGATTACTTGCTGGCATGTATGAGACCTTGGGTTCAATCTCCAGTACCACCAAATAATAATAATAATAATAATAATAATACTGAAGGCATCACAATACTAGAGATGAACTTACTCTACAGAGCTATAGTAACAAAAACAACATGGTACTGGCACCAAAACAGGCATTAGAACAATGCAATAGAAGACACAGAGACAAACACACAAAAGTACAATTATCAGATACTAGACAAAGGTGCCAAAAACATTTACTGGAGAAAAGATAATCTTTTTTTTTTTTTTTTCAGTTTTTTTTTCTTTAGTTGTAGATGGACATAAGGTCTTTATTTTATTGGTTTGTATGTGGTGCTGAGGATCGAACCCAGGGCCTCACGCATGCGAGGCAAGCGCTCTAAGGCTGAGCTACAATCCCAGCCCCAAAGATAATCTTTTTAACAAATGGTGCTGGGAACATATCCATATGTAGAAGAATGAAAATGGACCCTATCTCAACCTTTACCAAAGTCAAAGACGTAGGAATTAGACCAGAAACTCTGCCAGCTGCTAGAAAACATAGGCCCAAAACTCCAGTATGTTGGCACAAGAACCAACTTTCTTTTTTTTTTTTTTGGTACTGGAGATTGAACTCAGGGGCACTTGACCACTGAGCCACATCCCCAGCCCGATTTTGTGGTTTAATGTAGAGACAGGGTCTCACTGAGTTGCTTAGCACCTCGCTGTTGGTGAGGCTGGCTTTGAACTCGCGATTCTCCTGTCTCAGCCTTCTTAAGTGCTGGGATTACAGGTTTGTGCCACTGCGCCCGGCTAGGAACCAACTTTCTTAACAAGACCCTTAAAGCACAAGAAATAAAACTAAAAATCAATAGGTAAGATGCCATCAAACTAAAAAGTGTCTGCACAGCAAAGGAAACAAGAGGGTGAAGAGATAGCCGACAGAATGAGAGATTTGCCACCTGCTCCTGAGATAAGGCATTAAAATATAGAATATATGAAGAACTCAAAAAACTTAACATCAAAAAGTAAGTAACCAAATTAATAAATTGGCAAAAGAACTAAACAGACATTTCTCAAAAGAAAAAAATAAAAATGGCCAACAAATATACATAAAAAAAAAAATTTCAACATTTTTAACAATTAAAGAAATGCAAATCAAAACCACATTGAGATTTCATCTCACTCCAGTCAGAATGGCAATTATCAAGATTACAAATAATAAACACTGGTGAGGATGTGGAGAAAAGGTACACTCATATATTGTTAGTGGGACTGCATATTAGTACAACCACTCTGGAAGGCAGTATGGAGATTCCTCAGAAAACTAGAACTGGAACCAACATATGACCTAGCTATTCCACTCCTCCATATATATTCAAAAGAATTAAAAAAAAAATCAGCATACCATAGGATGTAGTCACATCAATGTCTACTGCAGCACAATAGTTAAGCTATGCAACCAACCTAGGTGCCCTTCAACAGATGAATGGATAAAGAAAACATGGCATATATAACACATTGGAGTATTACTTAGCCATATAAAAGAATGAAATCGTGTCTTTTACTGATAAATGGATGTAACCGGAGAATATAACAATGTTAAATAAGCCACACACAGAAAGTCAAAGGTTGAATGTTTTTTTCTCATATGTGGATGTTAATCTAAAATAAGAGAGGAAAAGAAAGAGAAAAGAAACAGAGAGAAGGCGATTCCATCAAAAGAAAGATCAGACTGGGTGCAGTGGTGCACACCTGTAATCCCAGCTGCTCAGGAGGCTGAGGAAAGAGGATTACGAATTCAAAGCCAGCCTCAGCAAAAATGGGGCACTAAGCAACTCAGTGAGACTCTGTCTCTAAATAAAATACAAAACAGGGCTGAGGATGTGGCTCAGAGGTCGAGTACCCCTGAGTTCAAGCCCCAGCACCAAAAAAAAGAAAAGAAAAGAAAAAGATCAGTGGAGTAGAAGAAGGGGATTAAGGGAGGGGAAGGGAAGAGCAATGAGATAAGGGACAGTGGAATAAATCTGACCTAACCTTCCTGTGCACATGTGAATATACTACAGTGACTCACCATTATGTACATCCACAAGACACTACTTTTTTAAAAAAGTAAACAGCAGAAAGATCAGTAGAGTAGAAGGAAGAGAATGTGGGAGGAAAAGCGTAAACACTTGGCAGTGAGTCAGAGCAAGTTATATTCCATGTTTTTATAACTTGGTTAAAATGAATCCCAATGTTATGTATAACTACTATGAACCAATAAAAAATGGACTAAGAAGGTTTTTCAAAAGTTACAACACACAGGCTGGGGAATTGTTCAGTGGTAGAGTAGTGGCCTACTGTGCACAAGGCCCTGGGCTCCATCCCCAGCATAACACACAGAGTTACGACACACAAGGATAAAAGGGAACACTCAGAGACCCCTGTGGACACAGGGAAGAGCACAGAAGACCTGAGGAGAACGAGGATTTAGAGGGACAGCTCCATGGGGCCACTCAAGTGGGGGGACTCATGGGCTTCATACGATGCTGGATGTGTTTAGAGGGTGCAGAGAGGACGTTAAGGCACCCAGCAGGGCCAACCTGAAAGGGGAAGATTCCCCAACAGGTTTCAAAGAGAAGAAAGAAGTAGCTGTTGAATTTAAGCATAAAATACTTACAAGTGCCTGTGTGTGCATATACACACACATATGCATGAGTGTAAAAGGACACAGGAAAAGCCACACCAGTGAAGAGGGAAGAGGAGTGCTTGCTTACATGAGTAACAAAGCAAGTCTGTCACTAGGAAGAAAGGGACTGAGGATGCCAAGGAGGAGATCAAAAGCACGGCTGTGGAGGAGGCCAACACTGGACAGACGAGAGGGCATGTCGCATGGGACGCACATGGGCTCTGAGTGCGAGGGACAGAGCATGCCACATCACTTAGCTCGGTGGCCTTGACCGGGGCTCTGGGTCTGCACCATGCACAGCTCTGCCCTTGTTCCAACCTGAAGACGACATCAGGTGTGGAGTGTGGATACCCTGTGAACAGAAAACCAGGCAGCCTGGACCCACACTGTTGGGGTCAGGAGCTGAGGAAGAGTCATTTGGAGGTGGCAAGATGAAGCCTCCCTTCTGCACCCTGGCAATGGTCATTCAACTAGCAGACTGATGCTAAGGAAAGCTCTAAGTGAAGCCAACAACACTAAGGGTTCCACAGAGCATGAGGAGGGTGGCCTCAGGTCTGCAGGTGCTCCCCTCGGGAGGCGGCACCTACCTAGGAACACCAGGTTGCAGTAGTTCTCCAACATCACACTCTGGTACAGGCACTTCTGCGCTGGGTCCAACAGCCGCCACTCCTCCCAGGAGAAATCCACAAACACGTCCACGAAGGAGAGGGGGGCCTATGACAGAGTAGCTGTCCAATCAGTTGGGGTGGGAGGACATTAACAAAGTGAAGAGCCCAAGCCAAAAAAACTGAACTGACATGGACACTAGTGCTATTGGTGAATCTCAAGTGCTGAACAAGCACATTCTCCTGGAAACAGCCTTTCAGTTTCAGCCTGCATTTAAAATTCTTCCTAACAAAAAAATGTTGATGGCATAAAAAAGCATCCCAGGGAAAATATGAATATGGACTTGTATCGAGTTTGATGTAAACTTTACCATACAGGAATCAAAGACTCGCATAGATGAAGAGTCTGATTTTTTCCTGTACTGGGATTGAACCCAGGGGTGCTCTACCACTGAGCCACTTCCCCAGCCCTTTTCATTTTTAATTTTAAGATAGGGTCTCCCTAAATTGCCCATGCTGGCCTCTAACTTGCAATCCTCCTGCCTCAGCCTCCAGAGTCACTGAGATGAAAGGAGTGTTTCATGATGCCCTGAGAAGAGTCTAATATTAGCTGGGCACAGTGGCACACACATGTAATCCCAGCACTTTGGGAGGCTGAGACAGGAGAATTGTGAGTTCAAAGCCAGCCTCAGCAATGGCAAGGTGCCAAGCAATTCACGGAGACCCTGTCTCTACATAAAACACAAAACAGGGCTGGAGATGTGGCTCAGTGGTCAAGTACCCCTGAGTTCAATCCCCGGTACCAAAAAAAAAAAAAGAGTCTGATATTAATCATTGTAAATATGAAGACTCTAAAATTAAGAATGGAGGTGTAGGGGCTGGGGCTGTAGCTCAGTGGTAGAGTGCTTGCCTAGCATGCGTGAGGCACTGGGTTCGATCCTCAGCACCACATATAAGTAATAAATGAATAAAATAAAGATCCATCAACAACTAAAAAAATTTAAAAAAAAAAAAGAATGGAGGTGCAGTCTGAGATTCTGCACTTCTAACAGCTTCCTGAACAACACACACCTTGTTAACACACATAAACGAAAGCATACTCTAACACAGAATAATTCTCAAGTTTCAGAAGGAGGTGGCAATCAGGTAATACAGATGTAAGTGAATGCATGAATAAAGATATGAACAAAGGTAGTGAGACCACAAAGGCCACATGATGTATAAAAGTACCAACCAAAGTGAGGCCAGGCATGGTAGCGCACACCTGTAATCCCAGCAGCTTGGGAGGGTGAGACAGGAGGATGGTGAGTTCAAAGCCAGCCTCAGCAAAAGCGAGGTGCTAAGCAACTTAGTGAGACCCTGTCTCTAAATGAAATATAAAACAGGGCTGAGGACATGGCTCAGTAGTTGAGTGTCCATGAGTTCAATCCCTGGTACCCAAAAAAAAAAAAAAGGAAGTGATCAACTCAGCCCACTGACCTAAGGATCCCCAAGCCTCCTCCACCAAAAACAAAAAATAATGGAAGGAAATGGAACAGACAAGCGAGCAACTCACCCAGGACTTGGTGATTTCTGGCTGCTCCTGGGAAATACACAGCCACTCTAGGAACTGCTCTGTCGTGTTGCTCTTCTGCCTCTGCCCAGCTCCTCCCAGGAGAAGCCTCTGGTCAGAGGTCTCTCGGCACAGGACAGGCTCCTGACCTCGGAACTCTCTGATCCCGTCATGTGAGTGGTCTCCTTCCTCCAGAGGAGGAACCTGTGGGCTCAAGAGAAGCTCACTTCAGCAAGGGTTTCCTTCTGGACCCACCTCCGTGTCCAGCTGGTGACTCCTGCCCACGTGGAGGGGAGGCTGGGGCTTTGGGCACAGTGGCTGGCAGCAGCAGGGCAAAAGCCAGAGTGCACACACGGAGCACGGCACCAGCTGTCACGCAGCCCAGGAGCCCGGGAAGCGACACTACCAGGTTCACTGGAGGGTTACAGGTCTGCTGGGCAGCAAGGTCCATGAGGACGGCTGTCAAATGCCAGGGAGGGCATCAGGAGGTGTTCTGGACCACACAGCCAGCCCCTCCTGCCATCTGATGCTGTAACAGTTCACCTCTGTGAGGTTCTGTTTTTGTTGTTGTTGTTGTTGTTTTTAAATTTTTTGTAGTTGTAGGTGGACAACATGTCTTTATTTATTTTTATGTGGTGCTAAGGATCAAACCCAGTGCACCACACATATGCTAGGCAAGTGCTCTGCCACTGAGCCACGGCCCCAGCCCCGAGGTTTCATTTTTGTTGTTAAGACACTGAGTGGATGAGATTGCAGTAGCAGTCGCAGTTTTTTAATCTCCCAAAAACTTCTATTGAAAACAAGAGACTACCAAACCCATAAAGGAAAAACACATGATATCTATGAAACAAACTAGTTCAGGGTCACAGGATGTGGCTGATGTGACCCACTGCCAGAGTATCAGGTGGCCCAGGCAGCCCACAGGACCTCCCAAGTCACGCTGGTGCACACCCCTGACAGCCGAGCACCTTGTCTCATCTTTGTCGTAATTTCCTCACCTGTAAGAAGCAGCTAGCATTGGTACCTTCCTCATGAGTCTGCTGTAAGGATTAAAGCTAGTATCTGTGAAGTGCTCAGACCTGGCTAGGTCCAGTGGCCACACTTGTGCTCCCAGCTACTTGGAAGGCTGAGGCAGGAGGATGGCAAGTTCCAGGGGAGCTTGGGCAGCTTATCAAGACCACAAAATCAAAATAGGGCCAGAGAGGCTTACCATTTAGTTCAGTGGTAGAGTGCATGCCTAGCATGCAAGAAACCCTGGGTTTGATCTCCAACACAAGAACAGGGGAGGAAGCTGGCAAAGTAGCTCAGAGGTAAAGCACCTGCCTAGCATCTGTGAGGCCCTGGGTTCAATGTGTAGCACCTGCCACCCCCTGTGAAGAGTGCTTCAACCTTACACTATATAAATGTTAATTAGTATACTGATGTTGTAAAGCTCTCTTTATGTAAGCCCTCTGCACATCTTAGGTTGAATGCAATTTTATCCTTTTATTGTACTGTAAATAGCATACCTTTTTTCATATACTTTCTGAATAAATACCATTTGCGAAGAGTAAATCTATTGATTTCAAACTGATTTCACACCAAGGCACCTTGTGGGTTCTCCCCAAGCTGCTGTTCTCTTCCCATCACAGCAGAGCATCTTGACCAGGGGCCATCTTGACCCTCCCCACTGTTCCGTTCCATTTCTGCACCTAACTGTGCTCCCACTGTCCATGTCTTCACCACCCTCCCCATCCATCACGCACACACACTTGCATTCTTCTCTAGAAATATTACCAGCAACACCTCTACCCATCGCCACTAAATGCAATTTAGGATTCCATGACTGCTGTGGTTTAAATGCTTGTGTTCCTCCAAATTTCATGGTGAAACTTAATCCCCACTGAGGTGGCACTAAGAGGTGAAGCCTTTTGGTAAACAATCAGGTCACAAGAGCTCTGCCCTCATGAGTGGGATTACTGCCCTGTAAGAGAGCCTTCAAACAGCTGCCTGACCTTCCACCTCTCCTGCCAGGCCAGAGCACACTCCTCCCTTTTTACCACCTGCACCACGTGAGGATGCATTAATGCTGCACCACCTTGGAAGCAGGGAGCATCCCTCAGCAGACAATGAACTGCTGGCACCAGGATCTTGGTCTTCCCTGATCAAAATTTATTATGACAAAATTTATTTCTGTTCTGTATAAATTACCCAGTTTGTAGCATTTTGCTACAACAGCACAAATAGACCAAGATAATGATTTAATATTACTTGACCTTCCTGAGGCAGTTCATGCAGCAACAATTTTTCAAGCTTCCCTTTCTTTGACACTGGAACACAAGTCTCTCCTTATTCTCTCTTAATTCTCTTGGGCTCCGTCTCATCTCCACCACTCTCTTCTTGCATTCCCTTGCCATTTCCCTAAGCACTGAGCTAATGTGAGCACATCTAATCAGGGAACTTTGACTTTCTTTTGAGATGCCCGCCTACCCACCTGCCTACCAGCAACTTCCACCAGAAAGGTCCAACCCACATGAAATGTAAACACCCCTCCCAAGAAAAAACAATGCGCTTCCCTTCCACATGGTTTGGTGTAACCATAAATGTAGGTGGACAGACCAGAGCTCCAGCCTTCCTTCCTGGCCTTCCATCCCTCTTGGCCACCAGTACTCAGCTAGTTACCAAATACAGTGGCTTCTGCCTCTAACTCCTCTCTTCTCAAAACCACTAGTTTACTTAAACCCTACGTTCTCTTTCAGTTGCAGACTGTTGCATCCAAAAATGCTCTGTGAAAACTGTACAATGAAGTCTACCTCCTACAGGATGAAATCCAAGCTCTAAATAGGGTCCACAGAGTCCTCTATGATCTGTTCCCTTGTTCCCTACCTATAGCTCTGGCCTCATTTTTTTTTTTTTTCTCCTTTTTTTCCCTCTGTTTGCTTGTCCCTGGTTCTGGGGATTGAACCCAGGGGTGCTTTACCATTGAGCTACATTCCCAACCTTTTTCTTTTTTTTTTTTTTTTTTGAGACAGTATCTTGTTAAATTGCCGAGGCTGGTCTCCAACTCGTCATCCCACTGCTTCTGCCTCCCAAATTGCTGGGATTACAGGTGTGCACCACCACACTGGCCTCGTTCCTTAACATACACTTCCGCGGCCACCATTAAGGCCCTAAGCTCTTCACCTCAGCAGTCCTCGAGAGCCCGAATTTCACCCACAGTAGGTCATCTGAAGCTTCTCAAACGTCAGTCCTCGGTTCACCAGGCCCCTCTCCACTCCGGCTTCACCTCCGTCTCCAGCGGGCGTGGCGGGCGTGCCCGCGGTCCCGGCCACCGCGCAGGCTCGGGCCAGGGCACTGCAAGTCCGAGGCCAAGCTGCGCGACTGTGCCGGACCCTGCTCCAAATATAACTGAGAACGGGCAGCGGGCACCGGTGGAATCCCGCGGGCCGCCCTCGGAAGCACCTGTTGGGACCCTCACCTCCGCGGCGACCCGCGGCGGCCGGCCGCCCAGCTCCGCCGAGCCCGCAGACCACCCGCGCCCGGTCTCCGCACCCAGGACACACGGGCGCACGGGCGATCGACAGGCGCGGAGACGCGCTGGTCACGACTGCGCGGCGCCGGCAGACGCGGGAGAAGCCCGCCGGCGGGAAGCCCTTCCCTCCCCGCAGGCCCGGTGCCGACAGACGGCCGCCAGCCGCCCGCGCGGCAGCCCCACTCACCCAGACCGCGGCCGTGCGGACCCTGCCGGCCATGCTCCGCTAGGCGCCCGCCCTCAGCCTCTGAGACCGCACTCGGGTCCCGGCGCCCGCGAACAGGCCCCGCCCCGCGGACGTACAAGAAGTGCGTCCCGCGGCCCGACGCGCGCGGAACTACGACTCCCGGAGGCCTCTGCGCCGGGGCACGCGCGGGGCACGCCGGGAGCCTCGGCGCGGCGGCCCCGCACGCCCACCTCGCCACCGCACGGGTTCCGGGTAGTCCGCGGCAGGGCGCCGTAAGTGACGTTTTGCTGGACGCCAAAACGGAAGGCCGCGCGCGGCAGCAGTCGGCGAGGTTCAGGAGCGTCGGTCTTCCCGCTGGGAACACCGCGAGGGCCCCAGGCCGCCGGCTGCCGGAGCGGGCGGATCCGCCGCAGGGCGCCCTCGGGCCCGGACGCCTCGCTCTCAGAAGGCCAGGTCTGAATACACCTCCTCCTCGCCCGCCCTTCCCGAACTCCGGAGCAGCGACCAGCGGGTTCCTCCAGTTTCAAAGCCACGCGGGTGGGCCTGGCGTTGGGCCACGCCCGAGATCCCAGCGGCTCTGGAGGCCCAGGCAGGAGGGTGGCCACTTGGAGGCCAGCCCCAGCAATTAGTGAGGCCCCGTCTTAAAAAATAGAAGGAACCGGGCGTGGTGGTGCACGTCTGTAGTCCCAGCACTCTGGGAGGCTGAGACAGGAGGATCACAAGTTCAAAGCCAGCCTCAGCAACGCGAGGCGCTAAGCAACTCAGTGAGACCCTGTCTCTACATAAAACACAAAATAGGGCTGGGGATGTGGCTCAGTGGTCCAGTGCCCCTGAGTTCAATCCCTGGTAACAAAAAAAAAAATAGAAGGGCTGGGATATCGGTGGTTTAAGCACCCCTGGGTTCAATCCCCGGGACCAAAAATAAAAAATAAAAATCATACACGTTATTACATTAAAACCCATTGATCTGCTTTGGACTTTGAATGGATTCTTTCAGCATGTATTATTTTGTAACACCACGCATTAGCCATTTGAGAATTACCAGCTGAGTCTCGTATTTCATTAAACAATAAAATCATAATCATTAATATCATCGTTGATCTTAAGCATCATGAAACAAATTCACAATGGCAGATACAAGTTTCCTGAAATTTTTTCAACTGAAAAATATATTTTTGCAGTGCTGAGAGGATCAAACTCAAGGCCAAACTCAAGCATGCCAGGCAAGTGCTCTACCACTAAGCTACACCCCTAACCCCAGAACACTCATTTTATATTGTCAAACAATACTGGCATTTGTTTTTCTTGAAGTGACAAGCTCATTTGGTTGATTTTGGGGGAAAATTTCTGGCAAGGTCTCTGCCCTTTACCGCAAACTTCAGCTCCCAACTGAGGTAACTGTACAGGTGCTTTTACTTGGACAACAGCAGAACTTCAGTACACAACCCAAAATGTTCATTGCACAGATAAGAAGGAAGGCACTCGAGCTGGGATTTAATAAAATTAATTTTTACTGCTTCCTTAAGGACATTCTAAAGTGAAACTGGCCACTTTTTTTTCTAACATGCAGTTTTACCCTCCACTGTTTTTTGCGTTTTCTGTGCAAAGGTTCACAAGATAAATAATAGCTTACATTTGGGAATGTCAGTGTTTGCTGTAAAATTCCAAGCCCAGTGCAGAATCACAGATTATCTAATTGTGTCCCTCTACAGTCTCCTTTAGGAATGCTCTGTCAACCTAACCTCCACTTCTGCAGCAGGGATGTCATAGAAGTCATGATGAGCTCTTTTCATTGCATCCTGCGAGGTGAACAGTGGTTCTGATTGGACACATTGCTGATGATATTTGTCACCTGGTTAAAGTGTGTTGGTCAACCTCGGTGCCGTGAAGTTACTCATTTCCTCTTAATTAACATGTCATGGTGAGGTAGTTGAAATTGTGTAAGTACCTCATTCCTCAGTGAACTTCCAACCACACTTTCTTTATATTAATGTGCACATGGAGATTGGCCATAACATGATGCTGAATGGTCCTTCACTTCATACTCACAGCCATAAATCCTGCATTCTAAAACAGAAGAAAGCATGTCTCAGTTCAGTGCCCTATCCATGATTTTCTTGTAACTTTGCAGTTCTTTGAGTCTGAGTGAAAACAATGGGTCCAACAAGTGGTTATGATGGACAACCCTTGGATGTCAAGGTTAATGTCAAGCTGAGCCTCAAGGCTCTGAAGTCTCGAATGCAGCATCTGCTGTCACAGCACACAGCAGGAAGCTTCATGATGCAGTCTCTGCCTGAAGTCATCCAAATAAAGCTGTAGAGAATCCAAAAGTCCCAAATGTGGTCAGTCAAGAGCATTTGATTTGTCTCTGCTGTGCTCCTTCTGCAAGCAGGCCATGCACCACCACCCTGCCACCTTTCACACACCCCAAGCCCCTGGCCTGTCCCCGCTGAGCACCACAACTGTTCTCCCTGCCACCTTATTTACACTGTAGCAAAATACACACACACAAAAAAATTACCCATCTTAATGATTCTTATTTATACAGTTAGAGGTATTAAATGATCTGACCAAGCAGTCCAAAATTTCTGCCCTTGGTCTTGCCTTTATAGTCCAATTTCTCTCTCCTTATTTGCTTATTTTTGTCTGATTCTATAACCACAAATCCAGGTAACAAGCAGAGAAACACTGAGATACACACGGATACAAAACATGTAAAATCTAGACACAAAATGGGCTGTCTTGGCAGCTGCTTTGGAATGGAGACACATTAAGGGACGGAGGAAACTGCTGCTCACCACTCACAACAACCTACTGTGCTCTTCGCCAGAATCACTGCTGCAGTCTGAGATCAGGCTTGAGAGAGGATCCCAGGATTCTGGTAATGAACCTGCTAGAGTTTTCAGAAGACACCAATGCCATTCATTCTGAGATGAGGATCTTCTGCCTCCCAGGGTACACAGCGCACAGTGCACAGTGCATGGGAGAGTGTTAGGAATACATCGACTGCTCGTGTGCCTGTAAGGTCGGTAACTGAGGATGCCAGGTCCTTGTGTGGCTCAGGTGAAGGCCTGCCTAGCATGCAGGAGGCTCCGGGTTCCATCCCCAACACCACAAAATAATAACCCTGAACGTTAATGGCTTAAACTCATCAATTAAGAGACATAAACTGGCAGATTGCATTTTTTAGAAATCCAACAATATGCTGCCTTCCAGAGACTCATCTCATAGAAAAAGACATCCATAGACTGAAGGTAAAAGGATGGGAAAAAACATACCACTCACATAGACCATGTAAACAAGCAGGGGTTTCCATCCTCACATCAGATACAGTGAACTTCAAACCAAAGTTAGTCAGAAGGGATAAAGAAGGACATTTCATACTGCTTAAGGGAACCATATGTCAATAAGACATAACAATCATAAATATCTACGCCCCGAACCATGGAGCATCCACGTGTATCAAACAAATCCTTCTTAGTTTCGAGAATCAAATAAACTACAACACAGTAATACTGGGTGACTTTAACATACCAGACAGATCTTCCAAACAAAAACTAAACAAAGAAACCACAGAACTCAATAATATAATCAATAATTTAGAATTAACAGACATATACAGAATATTTCATCCATCCACAAGTGAATACACTTTTTTCTCAGCAACACATGCATCCTTCTCTAAAATAGACCATATGTTATGCCACAAAGCAAGTCTTAGCAAATACAAAAAAAAATAGAGATACTACCCTGCATTCTATCAGACCATAATGGAATGAAATTAGGAATCAATGATAAAATAAAAAATAGAAGCTACTCCATCACCTGGAGACTAAACAATACACTACTGAATGAAGCATGAATAACAGAAGACATCAGGGAGAAGATAAAAAATTCTTAGAGGTGGGGCTGGGATTGTAGCTCAGCGGTAGAGCGCTTGCCTCGCATGCGTGAGGCCCTGGGTTCGATCCTCAGCACCACATACAAAAGCAATAAAATAAAGACATTGTGTCCATCTACAACTAGAAAAAAATTTTAAAAAAATTCTTAAAGGTAAATGAGAACTCTTTTACAACATATCAAAATTTCTGGAACACTATGAAGGCAGTGCTAAGAGGAAAGTTCGTTGCATTGAGCTCATTCATTAAAAGAAGAAAAAGTCAACAAATACATGACCTGACATTACATCTCAAAGCTCGAGATAAAGAAGAACAAATCAACCCCCAAAGAAATAGTAAAGACAGGAAATCATTAAAATCAGGGCTGAAATCAATGAAATTGAAACAAAGAAAACAATTCAAAATATTGACAAAACAAAAAGCTGGTTCTTTGAAAAAATAAGTAAAATTGACAAATACCTAGCCACCCTAATGAAAAGAAGGAGAAAGAAAACTCAAATTACTAAAATGCAAGACAAAAACAAAAATATTACAACAGACACTACTGAAATACAGTAGATAATTAGAAACTATTTTGAAAATCTATACTCCAGTAAAACAGAAAATCCTGAAGACACCAACAAATTTCTTAAGGCATATGATCTGCCCAAACTGAATCAGGAGGACATAAACAACTTAAACAGATCAATTTCAACCAAGGAAATAGAAGATGCCATTAAAAGCTTACCAACCAAGAAAAGGCCAGGCCACGATGGATTCTCAGCCAAGTTCTACAAGACCTTCAGAGAAGAATTAATACCAATACTCCTCAAATTATTCCATGAAACAGAAAAGGGAACCTTTCCAAACTCATTCTATGAGGCAAGTATCACCTTGATTCCAAAACCAGACAAAGACACACCAAAAAAAAAAACTGCAGACCAATATCCCTGATGAACACTGACACAAAAATTCCCCCAAAATTTCTGGCAAATCACATACAAAACCATATTAAAAACATAGTGCACCACGATCAAGTGGGTTTCATCTCAGGTATGTAAGGTTGGTTCAACATACAGAAATCAATAAATGTAATTCATCACACCAATAGACTTAAAGACAAGAATCATGATTAACTCTATAGATGTTGAGAAAGCATCTGACCAAATACAACATCTCTTCATGTTCAAAACACCAGAAAAACTAGAGATAGTAGGAACATACCTCTGCATTGTATAAGCTATCTATGCAAAACTGAAAGCCAACATCATCCTCAATGGGGAAAAATTGGAAGCATTCCCTCTAAAATTGGAAACAAGGCAGGGATGCCCTCTTTCTCCACTTCTATTCAACACAGTCCTTGAAACTCTAGCCAGAGCAGTTACACAGACAGAAGAAATTAAAGGGATAAGAATAGGAAAAGAAGAAGTTAAACCATCATTATTTGCCAAAGACATGATTCTTTACTCACAAGATCCAAAAAATTCCACCAGAAAACTTCTAGAATTAATAAATGAATTCAGCAAAGTTGCAGGATATAAAATCAATACCCATAATCAAATGCATTTCTATACATGAGTGATAAATCCTCTGAAAGAGAAATTAGAAACTACCCCATTCACAACAGCCTCAAAAAATAAAATAAAATACTTCGGAATCAATTTAACAAAAGAAGTGAAAGACCTCTACAATGAAAACTACAGGACACTGAAGAAAGAAATTGAACATGACCTTAGAAGATGGAAAAATCTCCCATGCTCTTGGATAGGCAGAATCAATACGGTTCAAATGGCCATACTACACAAAGCACTATACAGATTCAGTGATTCGAATTAAAATCCCAACATCATTCTTTTTTTTTTTTTAATATTTTTTTTTTAGCTGTAGATGGACATAATTTCTTTATTTTATTACTTTGTATGTGGTGCTGAGGATCAAACCCAGGGCCTCACGAATGTGAGGCAAGCGCTCTACCGCTGAGCTACAATCCCAGCCCCAACATCATTCTTTATAGAAATAGAAAAAGCAATCGTGAAATTCATTTGGAAACATAAGTGACCCAGAATAGCCAAAACAGTCCTTAGCAAAAGTAAAGCAGGACGCATCACAATACCACACCTTAAACTATATTACAAAGCTATAATAACAAAACCAGCATGGTATTGGCGCCAAAATAGACATGTAGATCAATGGCATAGAAGAGAAGACACAGAGACAAACCCACATAAATACAGTTATCTCATACTAGGCAAAGGTGTCAAAAACACACATTGGAGGAAACATTGCCTCTTCAACAAATGGTGCTGGGAAAACTGGAAACCCATATGCAGCAAAATGAAACTAAACCCGTTTCTCACCATGTACAAAACTCAACTCAAAGTGAATCAAGGATGGGCTGGGATTGTGGCTCAGTGGTAGAGCGCTTGCCTTGCTTGTGTGAGGCACTGGGTTCGATTCTCAGCATCACATAAAAATAAATCAATAAAGATATTGTGTCCACCTACAACTAAAAAATATTAAAAAAAAAAAAAAAAGTGGATCAAGGACCTAGGAATTAGACCAGAGACCCTGCATCTAATTGAGGAAAAAGTAGGCCCAAATCTCCATTATGTCAGATTAGGCCCTGACTTCCTTAACAAGACTCCTAAAGCAAAAGAAATAAAAGCAAGAATCAATAAATGGCATGGGGACTGGGGTTATGGCGCAGTGGTAGCGTGCTTGCCTAGCACGCATGGAGCACTGTGTTCAATCCTCAGCACCACATAAAAATAAAATAAAGATATTCTGTCCACCTACAACTAAAAATAAATATTTAAAAAAATAAATAAATAAATAAATGGATTCAAACTAAAAAGCATCTTCTTAGCAAAAGAAACAATCAATGAGGTGAACAGAGCCTACATCCTGGGAGAAAATTTTTGCCCCACACACATCGGATAGAGCACTGATCTCCAGGATATATAAAGAATCCAAAAAACTTAACACCAAAGGAACAAACAACTCAATCAATAAATGGGCTAAGGAGCTGAACAGACACTTATCAGAAGAAAATATACAGTCAATCAACAAATATATGAAAACATGTTCAACATCTCTAGCCATTAGAGAAATGCAAATCAGAACTACTCTAAGATTTCATCTCACGCCAGTCAGAATGGCAGTTATCAAGAATACAAACAACAAGCATTGTTGAGGATGTGGAGGAAAAGGCACACTCATACATTGCTGGTTGGACTACAAATTGGTACAACCAATCCGGAAAGCTGTGTGGAGATTCCTTAGAAAACCTGGAATGGAACCACCATTTGACCCAGCTATCCCACTCCTTGGTCTATACCCAAAGGACTTCAAAACAGCATACTACAGTGATGCAGCCACTTCAATGTTTATAGCAGCTCAATTCACAATAGCTAAACTGTGGGACCAACCTAGATGCCCTTTAGTCGATGAATGGATCAAGAAACTGTGGTATATGTACACAATGGAATATTACTCGGCATTAAAAGAGAATAAAGTTATGACATTTGCAGGTAAATGGATGGAATTGGAGAACATCATGCTAAGTGAAGTAAGCCAATCCCAAAATACTGAAGACTGAATGTTCTCTCTGATAAGTGGATGTTGATCCGTAATGGGGGAGGGAGCATGGGAAGAATGGAGACACTTTGGTCAAAGGGGAGGGAAAGGAGGGGATGGGACATGGGGGCAGGAAAGATGGTGGAATGTGATGGACAACAATGCCTTAGGTTCATGTATGACTGCACATATGGTGTGATTCTATATTGTGTACAACCAGAGAAATGAAAAGTTGAGCTCCATTTGTGTGCAATGAATCAAAATGCATTCTGCTGTCATATATACTTAATTAGAATAAACAGATTTTTTAAAATAAACGAAATTTTTAAAATAGGGCTGGGGATGTGGCTCAGTGGTTAAGTGCCGGAGTTCAATCCCCAGTACCAACCCCAAAAATCAATTTTATTGAGGTGAAATTTACATACAACAGATTGGACCCACCTAAAGGGGGGTGTTCCATGAGTTTGACAGGGCCAAGAATACAGCTCCAGCAATTCCTGTGGCAATCTGATCAGTCCCTCCTCACACAGCCCAGACAACACCTGACATGTCCAGATCTGCTTTCTGAGGTTTGGGTTCCATCTTGTGGAACTTTACAATGCCGTCCCATGGTCTGGGCTGTTCTCACTTCCTTCACTAGGAGACTGACCCATCCTGCTGTTGGTTGTGTCACTAGCTAAGTGTTACTGCTGATTAGAATTCCATTATATTTAACACTATTTGTTTATTCATTCACACATTGCTTATGTTTGTGTTTGATCCTGTTTCAGGCTATTGTGAACAGTCCTAAACATTCATCTACATGTCCCTGAAGAGGCATATTTTCAATTCCCTTGGGGAAATACAGTGGACTTGATGGATCACACAGTAACACTGTTTAATATTTTGAGAACCTGCCAAGCTGGTTTCCAACAAAGATGAACCATTTTACAACCCCACCAGCAATGTCAGTTCTAATCTCACCACTCCCAACACTTGATCTGGTTCTCCTTAGCCATGCTCCTGGATGTGGAGTGCCAGCTCCTCCTGGCTCTGATTTTCATTTCCCTGATGTTGAGCACCTTGTCATGTGTTTACTGATTGCCCATATGTATTCATTTTTTAAAAAATATTTTTGTAGTTATACATGGATACAATACCTTTATCTGTTTTTTTTTTAATTTTTTCTTAGTTGTAGATGGACACAATGTCTTTATTTGATTGCTTTGTATGTGGTGCTAAGGATCGAACCCAGGGCCTCACGCATGCGAGGCAAGCGCTCTACCGCTGAGCCACAATCCCAGCCCCATCTTTATCTATTTTTATGTTGTGGCTCAGTGGTAGGGCACTTGCCTCGCATGCATGGGGCACTAGGTTCGATCCTCAGCACCACATAAATAAATAAAGGCATTGTGTCCATCTAAACTAAATAAAAAATTTAAAAAAAAAAAACAAACCAACAGGCTCCCCTTCCCTGCCAAACTCAAATTCCCATGGAGGAAATAAATACTAAATCATATTTGTAAATTTGAAACAGGTTAAATAGCTATTGAACTTAAAGGAAGTGACTATAAGACCCCTCTCTCTGGCCCAGTCAGGTGAAATGCTTTGGGCATTAAGGTAAAAATGAGAGAGCGGGAATGCTGAGGGGAGTGCAATGTTAAACAGGGTACAGACAGACCCAAGGACTACCAACCAGGTCCAGGACAAGCTAGGCCCCAGGGGAAAGGGCCAGGCATTCAGAGCTCACCACGGCTTCCGGCCTCACAGGCTAGGGCAGGGCCTGCTGCCTCTTCTCTGTGCAGAGCTGCGCTGTGCTGCGGGGAGAGCATTCACCTCTGCTTTCCCACTGAGTGGACAGAAAGGGCATCCAGCTTGGGCCCTCAGTCTCCAGGCAGCGGCCTCCTGTTCCTGACTGGCCCTCTTCTCCCTTCCCTCCTGTGTCTGCACTCCGGCCAGCTTGGTTCCTGCTTCCTTCCTTCCTTCCTGGAGCGCCTCCTCCCCCTGCAAGTTCACCAGCGCATGCACTTCCTGGCAGTCCTGGAGGCCTGGCCTGCTCCAGACTGGTGCACATCTTCTGCTACCATCTGGAAGAACAACTGCAGTCACCCATGCAGTTTCCAGCTTCAAGTCTTCTGCTTTTGATGTCATCTCAATTCTGGCTTCCATGATCACCTGCCACACTTCATCTTCCTCCTGTGAATTCATTTTCCCAGATAATTTGTATACTGTTGATACAGAGAAATTAAGGTATGAACAGCCTTAGTATATTCAGCAACTGCTTCAATCAAGGCATATGTGGATTGAGAGAGAAAGGTGGAGGGGCTGTCACCAAAGACACAGCCCTCCTCATTAATGCGTTACTAAGAGAATGAGGCTCCAATTTCTGAGCAATAGGAACTGCACAGATTACACCAAATGCAGCTGCCACCGTTTTTTGCCATGGTCTTACCAAAGCTGACAAATAGCATTTCCTAGAACTAACCACAACGGGAACACAGTCTGTACTCAGAGGTCCTTCTCAACCCCCTCAGGACCCTCCGGTTGATGGGACATGGCCAGCAGGTGGAGAAACAGCCCAGGGCTTGGGGAGCTCACTTTTGGAAGACAGTCAACTGGGTTGTTTTCTTAAGTTATAGGGCTCTCTGTATTTTGGACAGAAGTCTTTTTCAAACGTATGTATAGTGACATACACTCCTAGTCTATGGCCCCTTTGTATATTATTCTTTATTCAACAGCTAATTATTTGCATCATGTTATAAAAACTTGTCATATTTTTTTCTGACTCATTTAGCATTTACGAACTGTTCAGAGCAGTCATTTCCAAGTAGAAAAGTTCTGACTCCAGCTTCTAACACAACTTACTCTATTCCCAAAACCTTGTGGCAGAACTTGCCTGCTTGGCTGCCACCGACACCAAACACCAAGGGGCCACAGACACAGAACGCCAGGTCGTCCAGCAGGGTGCCAGAAATGGCTCCCTCAACAGGCCCTGCTGAAAGTTCCCACCTTCCCCCTGCTTCCACAGCAGCTAGGGTCTTGCCTGGTTTTTGATGGTTTTGCACTTCTGGGGATTGAAACTAGAGGTGCTCTACTATGGAGCTGCACCCAGCCCTTTTTATTTTGAGATAAGGCCAAAGTTGCTGAGGCTGGCCTCAAATGTGCAATCCTCATGCCTCAGCCTCCACAGTCTCTGAGATTACAGGCATGTGCCACAATACCCAGTGCATTTGTATATTCTAATTAGTATTTTTTTCTGTACTGAAGATTGAACCCAGGGTGCTTAACCACTGAGCCACATCCCCAGCCCTTTTTTATATTTTTATTTAAAGACAGGATCTCACTGAGTTTCTAAGTGCCTCACTAAGTTGCTGAGGCTGGCTTTGAACTTATGGTCTTCCTGCCTCAGCCTCCCCAACAGCTGGGATTACAGATGCATGCAGCTGCACTCAGCCTAATTAGTATTTTTTAAAGAGCTAAGGTTATTTCTATTTTGGGGATGAAACCCAGGGCTTCATGCATGCTAGGAATTGAACCCAGCTCTACCTAAATGACATCCTGGCCCTGTTTTAATATTTTGAGAGGGCCTTGCTAAGTTGCCCAGGCTGGCCTTGAACTTGTGATCCTCTTCCTCCAGCCTCCTGAGTTGCTGGGATTACAGGGTGTGCCACTGTGCCTGGCTGTTCTTTTTTTAGTTTTCTTTTATGTAAAATTTGTGCTTTTAGTGCTGAGAAATCTTTGACTACACTATTCTCATAAATATTTTTCCTAGATACCTTCACTGTCAGCTTTCATAGTCAGGTCTGTGATGCATTCCAAGTTACTTTGTGTATCTTGAAGTAAGGGGCATCTTTCTCTGGCCCCACAAAAATATCCAGTTATTTCAGCAGCATTCATTGAAAACTCTCCTTCCTACATCAATTATCTGGACATTTTATTCAACACTTGAGAACCTATGTGTAGACTGATTTCTAGACTTCATGTCTTACTGACCTACACCTATGTTGATGGCAATAATACACAGTGCTTATTAATGTAGTTCTATAGTAAAGCTTTGAAATCAGCGAGTGCAGCCCTTATGCTTAGGTTTTGGTTCATGTGTTCATTCGTTCTGGCAGGACTTGTCTTCCGCCAGGTCTCTGCACACACTAGGCAGCACTCCACCACTGAGTTACATCTGCAGTCTATCTTATTTTCAAACAAGGTCTCTTGCTCAAGTTGGCCTGGAATCAACTTTCTTATTTTTCAGAAATTTTCTAGGCCCTTTGCATTGCCATGTAAATTTTTTATTATTTTGTCAATTTCCACACGAATGCCTCTGAAGCTAAAGATTAAACTGTGGGGCACCACCACACTGAGCTTCCCAACCTTGGCCATGGCAAGGACACTCTTCCTCTATGCAGTGCTGGGATTGAGCCCAGGCCCTGCAGGGCTAGGCAGCTGCCCCTCTGCTTCTCTGTATTCACTTCCTTCCTGCACGTCATCTTCCAGCAGTGACCCTAACAGCAGACTGCGCCTGCTCCCTCAGGCCCCCTAACACCGAGTGCCTCTGCTGTGGCACACAGACCTGCAGGAGCCGACGTCCTTCCCTAGCTTTCACTGCTAGGACAGGGGAGTGACCCTGTACTGTGGCTTTGTTCATGTCCCTCATCAAGAGTACTTGCAAACATGAATTTCTGAAGAGAAAAAAACATTCCATCACTGAGAGAACTGTTTTCTTGATCCTAAAAATAGCTTATATTCCGGGTTGAGGTTGTGGCTCAGTGGCAGAGCATTTGCCTCACATGTGTGAGGAACTGGGTTCGATCCTCAGCACCACATAAAAATAAACAAAACAAAATAAAGACACTGTGTCCATGTATAATAAAAAATATTTTTAAAAAAAATAGCTTATGTTCCTCAAGGAAACTTTGGCAAGAAAAGTAATTTAAAAAAAAAAAAAAAGAATGAAAGAAGAACAAACTCCAATTCTCCAAGTCAGCAGGTCAACTGCCACCAGGCTCCCCACACGTCCAGGCTGGGCAGCACCATCTGCTGTCTAAGGAGGCGCTCACTCGCTCCACACTGACGCTGCTCGGGCTCTCTTCACAGACCGTGGCGGCACCAACACTTTCCTCAGCTGTCCGACTTCTGCATGCCCGACATTCCACGCCATGGCTATGCCACACACAACTGTTCTGCTGCTGCACCTTTTTTACTACTTTTCAAATGATGCACTGGTGTTCTCCCGCTGTATCACGAGGAGCACAAGTCAGGAGAGGCCATGCTCCTTTACACGTCTGTGATTCCAGCCATAGTCCTAGTTCTTCCCGGGAGACAGATCATGATCTGCTCTCTCTGTGGTATTATCATTCAGCCCTCAACCATGAGCACCGCCTCTGCTGTCCAATGGCAAGCCATGGTCAGTCCCTACTGCTGAGAAGTGCACAGTGGCAACTGAAGCAAAACCATGGCACCGCCCCAGGAACCTGGGCACTCACAGAGGTGGCAGCAAGGGGAGGTGTTCAAAGGCAAAAACAAGGACGACAGGTCCTTTAATAGATGACCAGCCACAACGATCAACAGCAAGGTGATGTCACTCCGAGACTGAACACAACTGCTGGGCAGGAGACTCTGTGAAGGGCCATCTGTGCGAAGCCTCGTGACCTCTGAGTGTATATGTGTGCCTCTCAGGACACCTTGTCAAAGTCACTACCAGGCAATCGTGCATGACAGCTCTTCCTTCACAACTTGTGGCTTTACGTTTCTGTTAAGGCTGACACAAGCTACTCCACTTTGATTTTGACAGTTTTCACACCCAAGATTCATTTATACAATAAAGCAGAAAATTAAAACAGATCCTCTTCCTGAACATTTTTTGGGTCATGGACTTACCAGAGAATCTGAAGATTGGGGTCTTTCCCCAAGAAGACCTCTGTACCAAAAAAACAATTTTGCATACAATCTTAAAAGCTGTTTACTGATCCTCAGGAATTAAACCATAATCCCACTAATTGTCAGTGATTTTCACAGGTAAGTTCTGACTTAGGCAAAAGGGAAAAACATGCAAGAGTGGAAGGCAAGTGAAAACTCAGGAGGCAACAAGCACATGTAAATTAGGTGACAAGTGACATTCGATGGGGTAATGATGTCAACAATCACAGTATGGTGACAAAAAACTGGGCACATGTGAGGCCCTCTTCTAAGCTGTCACACTCACTCTCAACACTCACCTCGCTGATCCAAGGTGCAGCTACCCTCATCTCCAGCTTGCTGGGAGGCCTTCTGCATGTCAGGCACAGAGAAGCCAAGAAAATGCCCAAGAGCACTGGCTGGTTAGGGACAGAGGTGGGATTCCACCCTGGGCATTCCAGCTCGAGTCTACACCCTTGGGCATTAAGTCTCCTCTACAAAGGGAAAAGACTCAGGCAGTACTGGGTTCGTCTGGTGCATATATGTACTCTGAATATTGCCCAGGTTCCTGCTTGTGATCCAATCGTGACCCTCCCTTGTGTATCCAAATGCCAGTGTTCCTCTAAATCTTCACATCCAGAGAACTGTTGCATTTTAAAATGCTTAGGAACCTTGAGCACCATTTCACAAAAAGTGGAACTCTATGGCCCCAAACAACTTAGAATTACTAGGAATCTTGGCCAGCAGGTGTTCCTCAAGCTTCCTGGATATGTCCTTTCTGAACACGTTAAGATGTCTTAACAATTACTTCAGCAACAATGAATAGACTGTACAGCTCACAATCCCGGTAAGAAATCAGTTTTACCCATGTACTTACACTTTCTCATCTTCCCACTCAATTCTTGCCCAAGTGCAAATATATTTTTA
>CM053407.1:127209226-127223656 GCA_028644305.1 Xerus rutilus | reverse complement strand
AGTGCTCCTGATGCCCCCTAAATGCCAGGCCATGTTTCACACTTCTTGCATGGGAGCCCTGTTTGTGGAAATACTCTCTCAGCACCAGCTGAGCAGGAAGGAGACAGCTGCCCTCATACTTACCACTCTCACAGACCCTGCCCGGAGGACAGACTTTCTTTGGGGTAAAGGCCACTTGCCTCAAATGTCTCTCCTGGTTCTCCTGATACTTGCCAAACTGATCTTCACATTTCCATACATCTTCTAATGACAGATACCAGAGATCATTCCTTGCCATTCCTTCCACTTTAATGCCATAGGGTTTTTTATCTTTAGAAATACTCTTACTGCAAACTGGTGATTTAATTTCAACTGTAGTCTCCAAATCTGAAAGAAATGAAAAAGCTTTCTTCAATTAAAGTGTTGAGGTTAGGAATGCTGGGGTGCACATGGAGTCAAAACATGTAGAGGCATACAGAGCTGCCGTCGTGGAGCCCGAGAGAGGGAGGTGCAGCAAGCAGAACGCCCTGCTACAGACACAAGACACGCCACGCCAAGGGAGACGTGGGCTGCGCACGACCACTGGGATCAAGAGGCAACGGCACACAGAAAAGGGAAATGCCAGACAGGTGCTCACCCATTTCCTGACACCAGCAAGAACAGGACACTGACCTGTCCACGTGCGGCTAAGCTTCCCCCTCTCGGGGCATGAATCTTGTGCAGGCACGGTCCCAGGGCAGTACTACCGGGGGACGTGGCAGAGACTGGGAAGGGGGGGCCTCGTGGGAGGTCTTGAGGTCATGGTGTGCCCTGGAGGGGACAGAGGGACTCTGGTCTCTTCCGCTTTGCTTCATGGCTGCTGAAGCAACAGTCCTGCTCCACCATGTGCTCCCACCACAGCATACTGCTCCCCAGAGACCAGATGTCACAGGCCTGCCTGGCTACACTGAAACCTTCACAACTGTGAGCCAAGATAAACCTCTTCTCGTTGCAATTAATTATCTCAGGTGGAGTTTTTAGAGGGAGGACTGGGAATTTAACGCATGAGCATTTTACCATGGAGCCACATCCCTAGCCCATCCTATTTTTCAAGACAGGGTCTCTCTAAGTTGCTGAGGCTGGACTAGAGCTTGCAATTCTCTTGGCCTCAGACTCCCAAATCACTGGGATTACAGGCATGACCACTACACCCGACCTCAGGTACTCTTCTATAGTGACAGAAAAATAATACAGACATCAATATTAATAACTTATATGATAATCACTAAAGAAAACTAACTCAGAACCTAGAGTCTTTCCTATCATCTCCTAGACTTTCTACCTACCTGCTGTCTATATGGATATTAACGCAAATTATTTTCCCATTAAGTGTGACATTTGTTTCTAAATGCCTTTTATGTAAAATGTTTAGTCCCAAATCTAAAACAAAACATAAAACACTACTTATACAATACCACTTTGTACACAAATGAGGAGGAACTGTGCTCCCTAAGGAGATATGGTTAAGTCCTGATGCCCAGCAATTCAGAACGTGGCCTTATTTGGAAATAAAGCCACGGCAGATGAAAGTAGTTAACTGAGGTAATACTGCAGCAGCACACTGGCTCCTGATTCAATATGACTGGCGAGCTTGTAAAAGAAAAGACCCAGAAACAGACATGGGTGGACACTACGTGGAGTAGGTCCCCACAAGCTCAGGAGCCCTTGGCTACAAGGTACCAGAAGAGGTGGGAAGAACCCTTTCCTGGAGGTCAGACATGCCCCCAATGGCACCTTGATTTTGAACTTTTAAGCCTACAGAACCATAAGCAATAAAGTTCTGTTTTAAGTCACCTGGTTTCTGGTACAGTGTGAGTATCCCTTATCCAAAATCCTTAAGACTCAAAGTATTTTGAATTTTTTTCATGTTAGAATATCTGCGCATAACCCGGGCACGGTGGCACACACCTGTAATCCCAGCACTTAGGGAGGCTGAGACAGGATAATCACGAGTTCAAAGCCAGCGTCAGCAATGGCGAGGCACTAAGCAATTCAGGGAGACTCTGTCTCTACATAAAACACAAAATTGGGCTGGGGATGTGGCTCAGTGGTCGAGTACCCAAGTTCAATCTGCAGTTACCAAAAAAAAAAAAAAAGAATATTTGCACATATATAATGAGGTATCCTGGGGATGGGACCATGCCTAAAAACATTGTTTCATATATACCTTACACACATAGCCTAAAGATGATTTTATACTACATATAGATACACAGATACATATATATATATATAAAATTAGAGGTATACCAAGGATTGAACCAAGGGCACTAACCACTGAGCCACATCCCCAGACTTCTTTTTTATTTTTTATTATAAGACAGAGTCTTGCTAAGTTGCTTAGGGCCTAAGTAGCTGAGGCTGGCTTTGAACTTGCAATCCTCCTGCCTCAGGCTCCTGAGCCACTGAATTACAGGTGTGTGCTACCATGCATAGCATACAATATCTTTAATAATGTCATGCATGAAACAAAGTTTGCACACACTGAACCATTGGAAAACAAAGGTGTCTGGGAAGCTGAGGCAGGAGTATCGCCAAGTTCAAGGCCAGCCTGGGCAACTTAGCAAGACCCTACCTACAAATAAAACATAAAGGGCCGGGAACATAGCTCCATGGTGGAGAAGGAAAGGGAAGGAAGAGAGCAAGCAGGCAAGCAAGCATAGGCGACTGTCTCCTCACCCTGGGGACACCTGTGGCTGCCTGGCACTGCCACTGGCCTGACTGAATCTGGTGCAGCAATCATTTTCTTACACTTACTCACACATAAGGCCTTAAGAGCAAAAATTACAACATGCTGGTAACACAGTAAAAAAGAAAACCAAAAAAAAAAAAAAAAAAAAACCAAAAAGGTGCATGTGCAAGTGCACACAGCAACCTCCTGCTCAACTCCCCGGAGAGTATTCCACATCTGTCTCTGTGCACTGCCACCAGCACCTGGTCTATTCACTCTGTTTTTTAATACCTTTATTTTTAGGACACAATACCTTTATTTTATTTACATGTTTTTATGTGGTGCTAAGGATCAAACCCAGTGCCTCACACATTCTAGGCAAGCGCTGCACCACTGAGCCACAACCACAACCCCTCTATTCACTCTGCAGTGATCTAAGGACACTGTGGTCCGAGGCGAGGCTGGATCTATGTAGTTGCATCTAGGGAAAGGAGCACAGCATGAACAGGACAAGCAGCGCACTCACAATGAACGATGTCCTGCAAGAAACCAGTGCAGCTTCCCCAAGGGGACCCTGGGCCGCTGGCACAAAATGCTTATGAAACCAATCAGAAATACATTCCTGGGGCTGGGGTCGTAGCTCAGTGGTAGAGCACTTGCCTAGCAATGTGTGAGGCACTGGTTTCAATTCTCAGCATGGCATACAAAAAATAAAGGTCTGTCAACAATTTTAAAAATATTTTAAAAAGAAATATATTCCTGGCAATCCATGCCTTTTTGTTAGCATAGCAATGGCCCAGCAAGAAACCAGCTCCTTTGAACCAGAGAGTGTTGAGCTCTCGTCCCTCACAGCAGGTCTGCAACTCAGAGCCTGGGCAAGCTGCTCATCAGCACGTCCGGCCCTGGTTCTGTTGGTTCTTGGGTTCTGCAGGGGCTTCTCACTTGCACAGTCAGCATGACAGACTTGTCCTGGCACCAGGACAGTGACAGTTTCCACCAGTGCCAGCTTTGGCCAGCTCTTTTGTGAACTTTCCCCTGCTTAGGCATTAGTAGACACTTTATCACTGCTAAACTTTAAATATGTATAGCAGTCTTTTCTTGATATCTGCAACCAACTTGTGACCATCCACAGTTCCCTGGATTTTCAGTTTTCTGAGATGGGCCCACCACAATGTGGCATGTGCTGACACTGGTCATCTTTTGGATTCTCCTGATATACTGTGGATATCTTTGTTTTTAGCTTCATGCACTGCAAGTTTTCTTTCTATGTTTCAAGCTTCTTTCCTTCTGTTCATCACTTCCAGCATGGCGTTCACCAGTCTATCCTTCTGTTCCTTCAGGTCACTCCAACACCATACTTCCATGTAAGATGTTTCACACTTAAAACTGCTGCTCAGTTTCTCAGGCAGCACCTTCTGTGAAAGACACAGATGCTTGCACTTTTCCTTATCACCATTATCAACAGGGGCATCTGCAGGCCTTTTTTTTTTAAGATTAATTTATTTTATTTATTCTAATTAGCTTTACATGACAGCAGAATGCATTTTGATTCGCTGTACACAAAAGAATCCTTTATATATCCTGGAGATCAGTGCTCTATCCGATGTGTGTGGGGCAAAAATTTTCTCCAAGGATGTAGGCTCTGTTCACCTCATTGATTGTTTCTTTTGCTGAGAAGATGCTTTTTAGTTTGAATCCATGCCATTTATTGATTCTTGCTTTTATTTCTTTTGCTTTAGGAGTCTTGTTAAGGAAGTCAGGGCCTAATCTGACATAATGGAGATTTGGGCCTACTTTTTCCTCAATTAGATGCAAGGTCTCTGGTCTAATTCCTAGGTCCTTGATCCACTTTGAGTTTTGTACATGGTGAGAAATGGGTTTAGTTTCATTTTGCTGCATATGGGTTTCCAGTTTTCCCAGCACCATTTGTTGAAGAGGCAATGTTTCCTCCAATGTGTGTTCTTGACACCTTTGCCTAGTATGAGATAACTGTATTTGTAGTTTGTGGGTTTGTCTCTGTGTCTTCTCTTCTATGCCACTGATCTACATGTCTATTTTGGTGCCAATACCATGCTGGTTTTGTTATTATAGCTTTGTAATATAGTTTAAGGTGTGGTATTTTGATGCCTCCTGCTTTGCTTTTGCTAAAGACTGTTTTGGCTATTCTGGGTCACTTATGTTTCCAAATGAATTTCACGATTGCTTTTTCTATTTCTATAAAGAATGATGTTGGGATTTTAATTCAAATCACACTGAATCTGAATAATGCTTTGTGTAGTATGGCCATTTTGATGATATTGATTCCTGCAGGCCTTTTTGACATCTGAAGTCCTTCACACCACAGTCCAGAGAGTAAAGAAGACATATAGCAAACAAGGGCACAGATCTGGGCCTCATGTGGGGAACTGGGAACTTGCCATTCATGATCCAGATAACATACGTTTTATTGCACTCTGTGGGCATGCTTGTATAAGGAACACGGCACACCTAGAAAAAATATACCACAGCTGAGGAGGCTGGGAGTCTTTGCTTCCCTTGAGGACTGAATAAATTATCACATTCCTTCATGTTGACACCAACATGGAGTCACACGGAGTAAGGTGTCAAACTTTCCACTTTTGGCATCATGTCAGTGCTTAGAAAGTTTGAGTTTTATCAGTGTGCAATGTGTACACCTGTAATCCTAACTACTTGGGAGGCTGAGGCAGGAGGATCACAAGTTCAAGGGTAGCCTGGACAACTTAACGAGACCCTGTCTCAAAATAAAAAATAAAAAGGGCCAGGGTGTAGCTAGGTGGTAGTGCACTCCTGGGTTTAATCTCCAGTATTGGGGGAGGAAAAGAGTTTCAGCTTTTAGAGCAGTTTGGATTTCAACTTTCCAGATTACATGCTCAACTTGTACTTTGTCATGGTTAGGGTTAGGAAATAAACACATCAGGAACATGATCTCTGTGCCCAGTCAGGTTGCTGGCTGACTTTTTTTTTTTTTTTTGGTACCAGGATTGAACTCAGGGGCACCCGACCACTGAGCCACATCCCCAGCCCTATTTTGTGTTTTATGTAGAGAAAGGGTCTCACTAAGTTGCTTAGCGCCTCGCCGTTGCTGAGGCTGGTTTTGAACTTGGGATTCTCCTGTCTCAGCCTCCCTAAGTGCTGGGACTACAGGCTTGCGCCACCGCGCCAGGCTGCTGGCTGACTTCTTTTTAAACCCTCACCCACAACATCCTCATTTTCATAACCATTAGTTCCCAATTTCTATACTGCCCTGATGATTCTTCATCCCTTCTCTGTCACCCAAGGCATCAGATAATCTGAGAGAGCAGCTTTTCAAACTACAAATGGCAACTGCAAAATGTTCACTGATGTGCAGGGGCTGTGCACTGGTGAAGAGGACTCTGAGTGTGCTACCTGAGCATGAGTGATGTGCTCTCCTTGACCGGCATCCCTGAAACCCTGACTTACCAGGAAACATAGACGGCCATGCAAATACATCACTGTCAAGCTGTGGCACCCATCAACATCTTGTCTCTAATTTTTGGGGGGGGGCCGGGTACTGGGGATTGAACTCAGGCACTTGACCACTGAGCCATATCGCCAGCCCTGTTTTGTGTTTTATGTAGAGACAGGGTCTCACTGAGTTGCTTAGTGCCTCGCCGTTGCTGAGAACTCGTGATCCTCCTCTCTCAGCCTCCCAACCCACTGGGATTACAAGCATGTGCCACCATGTCCAGCCATCTTGTCTCCATTTTTAAAGTATCATTCATTATACTGCTCATTTTGATAATGAAGTTCACGGAGTCTTGTATATTTCTTTAAATTCTATGTGTTTGAGAACATGGAATTTCAGTATTTCATTTGACAACAAATTATCAATAAACTCCTAAACTGTTTTTATCAATAAACATCTAAACTGTTGAATCTAGTTAATGACTGCTATCTTTGGAAACTTGTCAATTAATATCTAGGAAAACTTGCTGAACAAATAAACAAAATGAAATTTAAAAAGGAAGCAAGAAAGAAAAGAAAAGAGAGAAAGCTTTCCTCCCAGGGCCCAAAGCAGTTAACTGATCAAATTCTTATGAGTGAGCCAAAGTAATCCTCAGCGAGGAAAGTGAAGCAAGAGGCATCACAGTACCAGGCCTTAAATTATACTACAGAGCTATAGTAACAAAAACAGCATGGCATTAGCACCAAAACAGACATGGAAACCAATGGACCAGAAGACACAAAGAAAACCCACATATATACAGCTATCTCATCCTAGACAAGGTGTCATAAACACACATTGGAGAAAAGACAGCCTCTTCAACAAATGGCGCTAGGAAGACTGGAAATCCATATGTAACAAAATGAAACTGAACCCCTGGATATCTCACCCTGCACAAAACTCAACTCTAAGTGGATCAAGAACCTAGGCATTAGATTTCATGCCTACTAGAAAAAACAGGCCCAGATTTCCATCATGTCAGCTTAGGAACTGACTTCTGCAACAAGACTCTTAAAGCATGAGAAGTAAGATCAGGAATCGATAAATGGGACAGTATCACTTCTTCACAGCTGTGGGGAGCTAGCTCTATGCTATACCCTTATGACTAGCCATTGTGTGTAAATGGGAAAGGCACAAAGGAAGGAGGAACTATGTGATTGGCTTACTGTTGGTTCTACAAACGTGCAGCTCGTGGACAGAATTCAGGGGGCTTACGTGCCTTGCCACATGGACGGCTGTTGCCTATGTGCATTGTCTCTGATTGGCTGAACGGCCCTATTAGTTGAATGTTTGTTCTGCAAATAAACAGGTACCTGCTCTGACTGGACTCCCTAGCATGTCTGATTGTCCTGTGGTGGCAGAGGGCTGGGAACAGGCAGCTAGTCGGCTCCCACTCTTCCCAACTTCCACGGCTAGGTGAATGTGGGGGTGCCCATTCGACCTGCTGGCTCGGGACAGACTGCAACCCCTGCATTGTGGTGGCCCGTACAGAGACGAGAAACCGAAACCATAAGTGGCAAGTTGGGCCAATCGAGTGAGTAGATCTGCAGGTCTTCAGGTCAGAGTTTACCTAAAAATGGGTCAAGCTAATAGAAAAGAGGACCCTGCTCTGGAAGTTTTCAGATATCTGCTTAAGAGTAAGGGCTTAGGGGCTGGGATTATGGCGCAGTGGTAGCGTGCTCGCCTAGCACGCATAAGGCACTGGGTTCGATCCTCAGCACCACATAAAAATAAAATAAAGATATCTTGTCACCTACAACTAAAAAATAAACATTTAAAAAAAAAAAAAAAAAAAAAGAGTAAGGGCTTAGAGGTTTCAGATACCCAAACTGCAAAGGTCTGGGAAACCTTCACGTGGGCGGCTCCTTGGCTCCCAGCTAGCAATCTCTTTGACGGCTCCACTTGGGAGCAAATGGAACAGCTAATATGTAAAAGGGAGGCCAATCTGGGGAAAGATCCCCCCTTGGAGGTCTATCCTACCCTGTGGGCTCTCAAAGCCTGCTTTTCCCCAGGACCTAAGGGGACCTTTAGAGAGCAAACAGGGACACATGAAGAGGCTTCAGAGGACTCAAAGGAGGGATTGCACTGGGAACTTTTTGAAAGCATCCCGGAGGCCACCCTTAACCCCTCCAGCTAAGGACTTGCAAATTCAGGGGCTCAGAAATTCCCCCCTGCCCTCAGCCCCTGAACTACCTCCCCCATATTGTCATCCTCCCTACTGCCATTTTCCCCTGAGGGGAGGCCCCTGCCTCCGCCCACTCAGGTGTCCCATAATCATCAATCTGGGTCAACCCCCAGATTGGCGTCCTTGGGGATCACAAGACCTTAAGGAACTTAAGAAGGCAATTTCATAGGATGGGCCTAACTCCCCATGGGCTGAAACCATCCTTCAAGGATTGGCTCATCAGCAGTGCACAACTCAAGATTGGAGGAGTTTAACTAAGGCAGTTCTTCCTGGTCCATTATATCTTAAGTGGTGTGCCTTTTTTGATGAGGAATGTCATTCCCAAGCTGAAAGAAATCAGGCAGCTAACCCCCCTGTCCCAGTCACTTATGGGATGCTCTCAGAAAACAGTGATCAATATGCCACGGGCCCTCCACAGGCCGCCATTCCGGCACCCTATCAAGAACAAGTCTGTGGGCTAGGATTGTGGCTCAGCGGTAGAGCGCTTGCCTCGCATGCGTGGGGCCCTGGGTTCGATCCTCAGCACCACATACAAAGCAATAAAATAAAGACATTGTGTCCATCTACAACTAAAAAAATTTAAAAAAAAAAAAAAAGAACAAGTCTGATCACTAGGCCTGGCGGCCTGGAAGAAGTTAAAGGAAGGGCCCACAGAGCCCCCTATATCGGTGATAACTCAAAAGGCCACCGAGGACCTGGCCACCTTTATTGAGAGAGTAAAAAAAAAAAGTCTCCAACGGAAGTTCCCTCCTGGGCCTCTGAAGGATCAATTTGCAAAAATGCTGGTTTCAGAAGGAATGATCACTGACCATAAGCTGGCCTGTGCTGGGGTGAAAGACAGATCGATGGGGAGATGGATCATAGCCACCAAGGATGTAGGGACTCATACCCACCAATCTCAAGCCTTGGTGACAGCCTTACAGGCCCAAACAGCTTCTCTTACAGAGGCCTTAACTTCTGCTCTTGCCTCTGTAGCTGTGGGGAGACAATCTAGACCCTCTAAACGGGACAGACATTGTTATGGATGTGGTCAGCCTGGGCACTTTAAGAGGGAATGCCCTAGGAGCCCTCCAAAGCCTGGTGGTAAGCCTAATCAAGGCCTTCCCAAAACCCCTTGCCCTAGATGTAAGAAGGGGCTCCACTGGCAAAAGGACTGCTGATCCAAATTCGACATCCAGGGCAATCCTTTAAACTGAGGGAGGGGCACCCTCTAGCCCCATTAACCAAAGGAGGCCCAAATCCTGGGGGTCAAACCTCCCCCAGTCAAAATTCCCCTAGAGCTCATTGGACCGTTCCGATAATACCAGAGATGAGACCAAAAATGGACATTCGCATAGTGGGAAAGAAGTTCCATTGTTTGACTGACACACGCAGATTGCACAGTTTTACAGGAGGAAATCCCTCCTCAATGGAAATTGATCCCAGGGCCCCCTCTGCTGGGGGTTGGAGGCAATACCACCTCGGAGGAGACTGAAGACTAGCTTAGATGGGAAGATATAGATGGAAGTCATGGGGAGGTCCGGCCCCTTGTTGCCCCTGGCCTCACAGCCAATTTACTGAGGCAAGATATTCTTAGGGAGGCCAAAGTGTATATCACCACTGAGCATAAGGCCCTTTATGATGACATCATAGAGGAAGAAGAATACCAACAACAATTTAACTTGCCCAGGAAAGTTTTTAGCAACTATAGGGCTGACACCCTCCTTGAGGCCACTTGACAATGGGTTCCCACACCTCGTGTGAGGCCTCACCCCCAATCCTAGGGGCCACTGTTCCATCAATGTGCACAATTACCTGGATTCCGGGCGCCCCAGTTTGGGTGGAACAGTGGCCATTACCCCAAAACAAGCTCCAGAAGTTAAGAGATATTGTCCAGGAGCAATTGGCACTGGGTCACACTTGGCCATTCCTTAGTCCCTAGAACAGCCCTGTTTTTGTGACACAAAAGGCATCTGGCAAATGGAGAATGTTACAGGATTTAAGAAGGATTAATGAACGCATCGTTCTAGTAGGCACACCCCTGCGGGGGCTGCCCTGGATTCCATCCATTCCAAAAGACCTATTTCTTATTGTAGTTGATATTAAGGACTGTTTCTTTTCTATTCCTCTGAACCTGGCTGATTGTGAAAAATTGGTATTTTCTGTTCCTTCCACTAATTTCCAAGGGCCTGATGAGAGATCTGAATGGGTTGTCTTACCACAGGGTATGGCTAACAGCCCTGCATTCTGTCAGCAATATGTCTAGCATGCACTGCAGCCTCTTCAACAGCAATTAGGAATCACCCTCTCTGTGTATATGAATGATATCATTTTGGGGGCAAAGGATGTCTCCCTCCTAGGGTCTGCCTATAAGCAGCTTCAATGCCTATTACAACAAGGGGGACTACATGTTTCAGGTGACAAGGTCCAAACAGTCCCACCCTTTCAAATTCTGGGGACTAGACTTACCCTAGATGCTGTCAGCCCCCTTAAACTGCAGCTCTCCATACCGTCCTCATACACTCTGGTCGGACTACAAAAGGTCCTAGGAGAGCTTAATTGGCTAAGGTCCTGGATTCCTATTGCTACAGAGGATCTCCTCCCACTCTGAGCTATTAAAAGACAAAGGACCCTCAGACCCAATCATATTAACAAAGGAACATCTAGGGGCTGGGATTGTAGCTCAGTGGTAGAGCGCTTGCCTCGCATGCATGAACCCCTGGGTTCGATCCTCAGCACCACATACAATAAAATAAAGACATTGTGTCCATCTACAATTAAAAAAAAATTTAAGAAAAAAAGGAACATCTACAAATTTTCCAAAAGATTCGATTGGCACTTGATGGGGTCCAGCTGACTAGATATCAACCTGATTGTGACCTTTGTTTGTGGATCCTCCCAGGCTCAAAGCTCCTCTCAGCCATCGTCACTCAACAGAGAAAGCCTCTTCAATGGATTCATTCTTCTATAGGGAGTTCCCCACAAGTGTACGCACAATTAGATCAATTGGCAGATCTTATAATCAAAGGTCGGAATGTTGCTATAAGACATTATGGGAAGGATCCCAATTCCTTGACAATTCCATACTGTCTCACTGATTTTGAATGGATCCGTAGGAACCATGCCAGAGTTGCTGATGCTCTGACTGGCTTTTGGGGAAAGCCAAGTGGGTCACCTCCTTTTCTAGGCTAAAGTGGACTACCCCTAAGCTCTTCTCTAGCAAGCGTCTCTGAGGCTGTAAATGTGTTCACTGATGGGCAAAGAGGGCTCTGCAGTAGTCGTCCGCCCAGGACAAACTATTTCCAACAGACTAATGAGTCAGCTCAATTTAAAGAACTATATACCGGGGCTGGGATTGTAGCTCAGTGGTGGAGCGCTTGCTTCGCATGCGTGAGGCCCTGGGTCTGATCCTCAGCACCACATACAAAGCAATAAAATAAAGACATTGCGTCCATCTACAACTAAAAAAATATTTAAAAAAAAAAAAAAGAACTATATACCATAGCTATGGCCTTGGATAATATTCGAGAGTCCATGAACCTTTCCTCTGACAGCCTCTATGTGATCAATCTCCTCCCTATCCTATCCTCATCATATATTAGGTTAGACAAAAATCCAATTACAACTTTGATGATACAGGTGAGAATCTTCCTCAATGAGCGCTCTGCACCTATATTTTTACAACATTTAAGGGGACATCAACATCTGCCAGGAATAATATCCCATGGAAATCATTTAGCAAATCAATTGGCTTCCCATGGTACCATGACAATGACCACTACCCCAGATTCGTGATTGTCACAGGCTCAAGAGCTTCATGATCTCACCCACTTCAATTGGTGAGGGTTACATCATAGATTCCCAATGGTGCCCATAAAAGACTTAAAAAAGATTATTAGAACTTATAAATTTTGTTTGCCCTTTTTACAAATTCCACCCTTCCAGTCTCCTGGGGTAAATCCCAGAGGGTTAAAACCCAATGCCATCTGGCAAACTGATGTAACTCACTATACACCCTTTGGCAAACTTAAATATGTTTTTGTGACTATAGACACTTGCTCTCATGCTTCTTGGGCTGGAGAAAGGGCTAAACATGCACAGAGTCACTTTCTACAGTGCTTTGCCATATTAGGAATACCTCAACAAGTAAAAACAGACAATGGGACTTATTTTGTGAGCCAAGCCCTACAGGGATTTTTTGCCCAATGGCATATTAAACATTCCATTGGAATTCCATACAACCCAAGAGGACAAGTCATCGTAGAACAACAAAAGAAAACTATAAAGGATCAATTACAAAAACAGAAAGGGGGAACCAACCCCCATGATCAGCTACAAATGGCTATGCTCACATTAAACATTTTAAAGTTTTCAAAAGAACAGCCTTTAACGGCTTTCCAAAGAACAAATTCATAACCCAAGAGCATCTACTCCTGAGTGGCAATCTCTCTCCTTAATTTACAGGAATGAGCCCATGTAAGTGACCATGGTAGACTGCTTGCCTGGTGCTGACTGGAACTAGCCCATCCAAGACCCAAGAGGGACTTCGGAATCACTCCCACTGTGATCACTGCTGTGGCTGCATCTGCCGCTGCTGCATACCGCTGCTGCCATCGCGATCACACAAACTACTCAAACTGCCCAGAAGTTCCAAGAGGTCATTCATGACAAGAACAACACTTGATGATCTTCCAGCAAGAAATGGACATTCTATCAGAGCAATTGACTGTATTATCTATACAACAGAGACACCTTTGTAATTCCCTCTATGTTCACCTCTGTCAATCCTTTCTGGAGATTAATGCTACTCAAATGTTAATGCCACTCAAATGATAAAAAATTACTCCACCTACATCAGGGGACCCTAGAACGATAAGATGTTAAATTTGTCCTTCCAATTGTTGTCCTCAATTGTTAAGCTCAACCATACAAAGGCGGAAACTTTGGCTTCTGCCCAATTTTTTACTGCCATGTTGCAAAAACACACAAGCCTCTTCCAAATTTAGCCCTATTGGGCATTGATGGTTTCATACTTCTTCTGTTGCCTTTCATTACCTGGTGCTGGAAAGGCAAGCCCAGCTCCAAAACAAGATCACAATGCTAGCACAGGTGCTTGAAGAGCACCCCCAAACCCCTTGAGACCCTTTGGTCTATGTGGCCTTGCAGGAAATCCAAAGGCCTTAAGGTATGGGCCCACCATGAGGCTAGAATGGTAGCCAGTGACGGGTAAGACCCCTTGAAAGATGGAGGCAACCTAAGACAGGCACATTCCCAAAGTGGACCATACAAAACAAAAAGGGGACTTGTGGGGAGCCAGCTCTATGCTATGCCCTTACGACTAGCCATTGCATGTAAATGAGAAAGCACAAAGGAAGGAGGAACTATGTGATTGGCTTACTGTTGGTTCCACAAACGTGCAGCTCGTGGACAGAATTCAGGGGGCTTACATGCCTTGCCACATGGACGGCCGTTGCCTATGTGCATTGTCTCTGATTGGCTGAACGGCCCTATAAGTTGAATGTTTGTTCTGCAAATAAATAGGTACCTGCTCTGACTGGACTTCCTAGCATGTCTGATTGTCCTGTGGTGGCGGAGGGCTGGGAACAGGCAGCTAGTCGGCTCCAACTCTTCCCAACTTCCACGGCTAGGTGAATGTGGGGGTGCCCATTCGACCTGCTGGCTCAGGACGGACTGCAACCCCCGCACACAGCAAAGGAAACAATCAAGAATGTAAAGAGAGAGCCTACAGAATGGGAGAAAATCTTTATCACCTGCACCTCAGATAGAGCACTAATCTCCATGACATAAAAAGAACTCAAAAAACTCAACAACAAAAGAACACATAATCCAATCAACGAACTCACAGGATCAGTAAGATTCGGATAGATTTTTGTTGGAGGCAGGCTCCCTGGGCCCGGGAGCTGCCCTGCCCTTTCAAGATGGCAACCTGGCTATATGCCAGAAACTTGCAGTAAACAGGTGGACAACTTAAGGAAGTGCACAGCATTGGCTGGTGGTAACGTCACTGTGCATGCTTGGCTCGTGGGCTATGCCTGCTCTAATACACGCCTGTATTCTGCTCATGCATTC
>CM053407.1:127179192-127199467 GCA_028644305.1 Xerus rutilus | reverse complement strand
TTTTTTTTTTTTTGGTACTGGGGATTGAACTCAGGGGTACTCGACCACTGAGCCACATCCCCAGCCCTATTTTGTGTTTTATGTAGAGACAGGGTCTCACTGAGTTGCTTAGCACCTCGCCATTGCTGAGGCTGGCTTTGAACTCGCGATTCTCCTGTCTCAGCCTCCCAAAGTGCTGGGATTACAGGCTTGAGCCACCACGCCCGGCTCAGAAAGTTTTTAGACAGGGCAAATTACCAATGTTAAACGCAAAGTTAAGCTTGAGATCTTATTTCTTGGTCTCACAGATAGACGACAGTAGCTTTAATTTATTAGGAGGGACATATGATGGAAGAAAGAGGTGGTATTCACATTTTCAGTCATGTCAACCTTTAGGCGTGAAAGACATCAGAAAAACAGAATACGCAGTTCTAGACCTGAGGTGTCTAGAACAGAGATATAAATTGTGGTAACATCAGTGGATGGATCGCAGTAGTATCTGTGAAGGTGCCTGAAATTGTAGAAGGAGGTGAAGGGAAGAAGATGTTTGCTGCTGACCGTGAGATCTTATATTTGAAGGTAGGATCAAGAATGGAAGCACAGGGAAGCCGGGCACGGTGGCACAAGCCTGCAATCCTAGCACTTAGGGAGGCTGAGACAGGAGGATCGCGAGTTCAATGCCAGCCTCAGCAATGGCAAGGTGCTAAGCAACTCAGTGAGACCCTGTCTCTACATAAAACACAAAATAGGGCTGGGGATGTGGCTCAGTGGTCGAGTGCCCCTGAGTTCAATCTCCGGTACCAAAAAAAAAAAAAGAATGGAAGCACAGGGGCTGGGGCTCAGTGGTAGAGCGCTTGCCTAGCGTGCCTGAGGCACTGGGTTCGATCCTCAGCACCACAAATAAAAAATAATAAATGAATAAAATAAAGATCCATCAACAACTAAAAAAATATTAAAAAAAAAAAAGAATAGAATTACAGTGGGTCACGGGGAGTCAGCAAGAGTGTCATTGCACCAAACCAAGACACATGGCTGTTCACAGCGGACAGGAAGTGAGTCGTTTCCAGTGTTACTCAGGGATCAAATTAGGTGAAGTCTTTAAAAGTACGTATTTATGGCCACGTGGAGATCCTTTAAGGGGTGAAAGTGCCTGAATATATCTGAGCAGTGATAGGAAAGGTAGTAGATGGGGAGAGATTTGGTGTCCAGGAAAAATCACTTTTAAAGTACGAGGAATTAGAACATGGTTACACGCAAATGTAACGGATGCTGGATGGAGAGATCAGATACTCGCCCCTGCACTAGCTCCTGAAGTTTATTTTCTGCATGGTCAGTGTTCACGTTGCTCACTGTGATACTAGAGGAAGGCGCTGAGCAGTGCTGAGTGTGCGTGTGCTCCTTTAGGTAGCAATGGAAGCACAAGTCAACAGTCCTCCCTGCTTTTTCTGTAGATTTCGTTACCTGCAGTCATCCCTGGTTTGAAAATATCACGTGGAAAATAACAATTCATAGGTCCTATTTTGTGAGGTTTCTCTTTTGTTGTTATTGTTTGCCATGCTGGGGACGGAACCTAGGGTGCCACCACTGAGCTACACCCTCAGTCCTCCTTCATAGGTTGCAAGCTGCGCGCTGTTCTGCGTAGCCTGACACGGTCTTGCAGCTCCGGCCTGGGACTTGAGTCACTTGATCCAGCGTGCCCATGCTGTGCCCCCACCCTTCAGCCACTCAGTGGCCTCCTGGTTATCAGATGGACTGTCATGGTCACATTCAAGTAACCCATGTTTTCCTCAGTAAATAGTCCTAGAACACAAGAGCCACAAGGCTGGCAATTTGATCACGGCAGAATGTTAGAATTATCCTATTATTGTTAACTTCTTACTTTCCCTATTTTAAACTTTACCATAAGTATGTAAAATCCAGGTGCGGTGGCTGAAGCCTGTAATCCCAGCACTTAGGGAGGCTGAGACAGGAGGATTGCGAGTTCAAAGCCAGCCTCAGCAATGGCGAGGTGCTAAGCAACTCAGTGAGACCCTGTCTCTACATAAAACACAAAATAGGGCTGGGGATGTGGCGCAGGGGTCGAGTGCCCCCGAGTTTAAGCCCCGGTACCAATAAATAAATAAATAAATATGTACATACACACACACACACACACACACACACACACACACACAGAGTACAGAGCAAGTTTCCCATATTCAAAATGCTTAGGAACAGAAGTGCTTCAGATTCCAGATTTTTTAACATGGGCATACACATTATGAGATGCCTTAAGGGTGGGAGCCAAGTCCACACACTTTATACACACAGCTGAAAGGTAATTTTATGCAGTATTTTTATTGTGCAGTCTTCACAAGACTGCAGCCTGTCTTGTGAAGTCGGGGTGGAATTTTCCATTTGTGGCATCATGTCAGCAAAGTGTCATATTTTCAGATGATGGAGGCTCAATCTGTATGGGCAGAGTTTGATATTACCTGCTGTGTGGGGTCTTGGAACATAGTCCCCAATGATAAGAGAGAACTACTATGCAAACATTCTGGGAGCCAGGCACAGTGGAGCACACCTGTAATCCCAGCACTGAGGGAGGCTGGGACAGGAGAAATGCAAGTTCAAAGCCAGCCTCAGCAATGGCGAGGCGCTAAGCAACTCAGTGAGACCCTGTCTACATAAAACACAAAATAGGGCTGGGGATGTGGCTCAGTGGTCGAGTGCCCCTGAGTTCAATCCTCAGTACCACAAAAAAAAAAAAAAAAGAAATGCACATCAAATATGAAAAATATTTTTCACTAATCAGAAAAGCCCAACATTAAATCTGAATTTTCTAAATTGTTTTGGATGCACAGTTTTGGGGCTTTTTGTTTGTTTGTTTTAAGTACTTGGGATTGAACACACAGATGCTCTACCACTGAGCAACATCCCCAGCTCTTTTTTAAACTTTTGAGACAGGGTCTTACTAAGTTCAGGAAGCTGGCCTGGAATCTGCAATCCTCCTGCCTCAGCCTAACAGCCTATGCAGTCAAGTTGCTGGATGCGAGGGGTGAGCCACTCGCAGAAGAACTGCACCTTGCTGTTCTTCTTCTTCTTCTTTTTTTTTTAATTTTTAATATCTTTATTTTATTTATTTTTATGTGGTGCTGAGGATCAAACCCAGTGCCTCATGCATGCGAGGCAAGTGCTCTGCCACTGAGCCACAATCCCAGCCCTTGCTGTTCTCTTTTTAGTGTATCAGCAATGCAACCTTTCTTACAATTTGCTTTGTAAAATTCAGTTCTTAAAGGAGTTTTTGAAATATCAGGTAATTTATTTATACCTTTTTGTCACACGTCCTACCATTGAGAGAGTTTTTGAGAGTGTTAGGGATCTGGGCTGTTCCAAGTCACTCATACCCAGTCTGCAGATTTGCTGCCTCTTTGCTCTGATGCTTCATCCACCTTGTCAGAGGGATTCGAGTGTCTTCCTGTCCTTAGTCACACACTTGACATGTGACACAAAGTTCTTTGGGGCATATCTAAGTAACAAAATTTATCCCACCTTCACATTTGTGGGGTTTTGTTTTTTGTTATTGGGGATTGAACTCAGGGGCACTCGACCACTGAGCCACATCCCCAGCCCTATTTTGTGTGTTATGTAGAGACAGGGTCTCACTGAGTTGCTTAGCGCCTCACCATTGCTGAGGCTGGCTTTGAACTCGCGATTCTCCTGTCTCAGCCTCCCTGAGTGCTGGGATTACAGGTGTGAGCCACCGCGCCCGGCTACATTTCTGGGTTTTATAAGTCCCCTAAAGCATTTGGTTGCTGCTTTCCCACAAAATACAGAAAGTGAGTCATTACCACACAACCAGCATTTACTTCCCTCACACTGAATATAATATTGCTCTGTCCCCTTATTTTTCTGCATTCAGTTACTTCCTGTTGCAGTGCTGAAGCTTAGTTTAATCTTCTTTTGGAAGACTTGTAAAAACTTTACTGAAACACAGTAACACAGAGGAAAGTGTACAGAGTCCGTGAATCTTCCCAAATAGCAGACACCTACTTAGCCTGCCTCCAGATGAGCAGAGAATGCAGTCAACCCCTCTCCCACTTCCCGGGTCCTGCCAGGATCCCGCACTCTTCTTTAGCACCCTCTTCTTTGTGCTGTCCCCATGTATCTTTAGTTTCACTTACACTTTTTTAAAAAATATTTTTTTAGTTGTAGATGGACACAATGTCTTTATTTTATTGCTTTGTATGTGGTGCTGAGGATCGAACCCAGGGCCTCACGCATGCGAGGCAAGCGCTCTACCCTGAGCCACAGCCCCAGCCCAAGTTTCACTTACATTTTAAACTCCAAAGGCCATAGTTTATTGAAAACCAAATATAATTATTAGTGAGTAAACTTAATATTCATTTATATCAGAGTTGGTAAGTCTTCTATAAAGGTCCAGATACTAAATATTTTAAACTTTGCAGGCCATATATAATTTCTATTGCATATTCTTCATCTTTTTAAAAATAAAAATTAAAAAAAAATGGACATTTAAAAATTGTGAAGGTTGAGGTTGTGGCTCAGTGGCAGAGCACTTGCCTCGCACGTGTGAGGCACTGGTTTCGATCCTCAGCACCACATAAAAATAAGTAAAACAAAAATAAAGACACTATGTCCATGTATAACTAAAAAAAAAAAATTATGAAAACCATTCTTTTTTTTTTTGGTACCAGGGATTGAACTCAGGGGCACCCGACCACTGAGCCACATCCCCAGCCCCATTTTGTGTTTTATGTAGAGACAGGGTCTAACTGAGCTGCTTAGCGCCTCGCCATTGCTGAGGCTGGCTTTGAACTCGCGATTCTCCTGTCTCAGCCTCCCTAAGTGCTGGGATTACAAGCGTGAGCCACCGCACCCGGCTGTGAAAACCATTCTTAATTCACAGGCCCTGAGCTGGCCATGTGCCACAGTTCCCAACACCTGACTATATTTCATATAAGTCGGATCCCACTGAGTAGAGAGCAGCCGGATCCTGGATCCGGATCAGACAATGGAATACATCAACTTAAATAATGTGTTTTCATGTTCTCCCTAATTTTGATGGCTCAGGTAACTTGATTTTCACCGTGATATAGACTACCAACTACCTTAGAAAACCAAATACGATACTTGATACACATCTCTATCCAGGCATTAGAGCCAGACTACAGTTTTAAGATCAGTATCAGCCTCTCCTAAACGAATCTTATGCAAACCTTTGGGAAGCTTCAAAATGTGTATGCAAGTTGGGCACAGTGGTAGACACCTGTAATCCCAGCACTGTGGGAGGCTGAAACAGGAAAATCACAAGTTCAAAGCCAGCCTCAGCCGGGCGTGGTGGTGCAAGCCTGTAATCCCAGTACTTAGGGAGGCTGAGACAGGAGGATCAGGAGTTCAAAGCCAGCCTCAGCAAGGGAGAGGTGCTAAGCAACTCAGTGAGACCCTGTCTCTACATAAAAAACACAAAATAGGGCTGGGGATGTGGCTCAGTGGTCGAGTGCCCTGAGTTCAATCCCCAGTACCAAAAAGTAAATAAAGCTACTCCTATTCACTAATTCCTTCTATGAAACTGCTTACCTTGCTGATCAAAGCAAACTTACCCTGAAGGTGTGAGCTGTGCCTAGCTAGGCAGGTGATAATGCCAAAAGGTTATATATGTGCTTACAAGAGAATTGTTCTCTCTGTAAATGGAAAAAAAAGGAAAACTGCCTGGGCAATTTGCTGTGATGTATCTTCCGTTTCAGACTGTCTTAGTCAGATGCAAGGATAAATGTGAGTTAGCATAACTTTAAATCCAAATTCTCTCTTATTTCAAAGTTAAAACCAGATGCATAATGTTCCTGTGTTTGAATGATGTTTCTACGAAAGCATAGCACTCTTCTCGTGGATGTCAATATTGCAGTACGTACACTTTCAGAATCACATATGCTGTGGAAGATGAGCATGTACAAGATTTGTTTAATAAAAGCCAAAAGATTTATTCATAACTCTCCCTTCTGAGTTCACTTTTTAAAACACCCCTCAAAATAAGATGCTTTCCCACAAATTCCACCCAAGATGCTGCTCATTAGGATGGTTTTCAGCATGATTCCCTCATCTGAGCTGCAGATATTGCATAGTCACCCACATTCACTTCCAGAGTTGCCTTCTCTCCTTCAAGAGTATTTAAATTTTAATAAATATTGCATGGAAAATACAGGAATTCCGAAACACTGTTTCTATGTATCACTTCATTCATGTATTTTCTGATGTCCAAAGTCTAAAACTCTTTCTTACCATGCATCTGTCCTGGCTGAACTAACAGATGAAGAATGTGGGCTGATATCTCAAATAAAAGCTTGCTTGTATCTTAATAGGAAGGAATTTACAAATGTAGAGTAAGAGACTCCTACCAAATGAAGAGGCTTCTCAGTGTTATCAGAACAATCTCCTCAATAGTGATTTTGCCTTCTGATGTTGGAAAGAGAATGAGCAGCTAGAATGGCTTGCCTATGTTCCTAGGGCTTTTCTGCAGGACGCTGAATAAGGGCTGCACCACATCTTCACATTCCTGTAAGGCTTCTTTCCGAGAGTTGTCTGAAGGGAAGGTGAGGCATTATTTTTTGCTGTTTGCTAAGGCATTCGTTCTTTTTTTTTTTTTTTTTTGAGGCATTCGTTCTTAGGTTTTCTTTGCAGTTTGTTCAGTAAAAAAAGAGTGGTAATTAAATGAATTTTCATAATCATAGGGGCTGCCTAGTGAGTGTGTCCTCTGGTGCTTAGCAAGGTTTGAGCTCCAGCTGAAGGGCTTGTTGCACACTTTGCAAACATAAGGCTTCTCTCCAGTGTGAGTCACCTGGTGCAGAATGAGGGAGAAGCTCCTGCTGAAGGCTTTGTCGCACTCGGCACAGGCGTAGGGTTTCTCCCCAGTGTGAGTTTTCATGTGCTGAATGAGGGACGCATGCCAAGTGAAGACTTTACCGCATTCGTCACATTCATAGAGCTTTTCTCCAGCATGGACTCTCTGGTGTTTCGTGAGGAGCGCATGGTGCCGGAATGCCTTCCTGCACTCAGGACATTCGTAGGGGGTTCTGGTCATATGGGTGCTGTGATGTCGAGTGAGGTGTGAGGAACGCCGAAACGCCTTCCCACACTCAGTGCACTCGTAGGGCTTCTCTGCAGTGTGTGTGATCTGATGGCGAACGAGTTCGGAGCCACTGCTGAAGGCTTTCCCACATTTCCTACACACATACTGCTTCTTTCCTATGTGAATTCTCTGATGCCGGGTGAGGTTTGAGGCACGGCTAAAGGCCTTTCCACACTCAGTACATTCATAAGGTTTCTCCCCAGTATGTGTTCTCTGGTGTTCAACAAGGAAGGAAAGGTAACTAAATGTTTTATTGCAGTCCTTACACTCATGGGGCTTCTTTCCAGTATGTATCATCTGATGCTTCACAAGGTTTGAAATCTGGCTAAAGGTCTTGCCACATTCCTTACACACATACGGTTTCTCTCCAGTATGAGTTCTCTGATGTAACACGAGGGAAAATCGCCGGCTGAATGTTTTCCCACAGTCGTGGCACCCGTAGGGCCTTTCCACCGCCCTGATAATCGTGTGTCGAGGCAGGGCTTCTTGGTGAGGCTTGGTCACTGTCCTGACACACCCCTGACTTCCTTGCGGCATGTCAGGACCACCCTTGCATCTCCAACTTCCTTTGAAGCTGGAACATGTGGGGCCTTGGCTCGGCATTGTTCCCATCAGCAAACACGGGTAGGAGTCATCGTAAACGCCATCTTTTGGAGAAACCTCTTGGATCTCACCACTTGACTCTGACACTGAAAGATACAAAACACAAAGCAAATTAAGCAATTATTCTCTGCATTGAGTGAATTTAAAAGCCAGTCCTTTTATTTACTGACTTACTTGAGACAGGGTCTCACTCGGTTGCCCAAGCTGGGCTTGAACTCATGGTCCTGCCTCAGCCACGCAGTGGCAGGGACAGCAGGCCAGACTTGGCTTGCTCTCATCACCACTGCTGCCGCCTTTTCTTGTGCTGGGGATTGAACCCAGGGGCACTCTACCACTGAGCTGCATCCCCAGCCCCTTTTGTTTTTTATTTGGAGACAGTATCTCACTAAGTTGCCAAGACTGGCCTCAGACCTACAATCCTGCCTTAGTCTTTTGAGTAGCTGGGATCACAAATGTGCCACCGCACTCAACTCTGCCATTCCTCCTTTTCTGATGAGAGAATTGGGGGTGAAAAAAACAAAAAGACTTACGATTCCCTGGCTTTCATAGCTGCCACATTCAACCGTGCAGTCTGAGCAGCGTGCCCAGTGATTCAGAGGAGACGAATGAGAGAGATGCGGGTGCACAGGGGAAAGACTGCACATAAGTAATGCAGGGGAGGGGACAGAGACACACTCGTCAAGAAGAGGCGAGTACGGAGGACAGGGCTTCACGTTCCTCGTCTCCATTCAAACTGCATCTGCTGCCAGGATGATGTGAAAGTGGCCAGTTCCTAATGCTGGTAAGGAATACTGCCGTGCTCTGCAGGGCCCACGGGACACCCTACTGTGGCTTAGTGCCTTCTTTTTTTTTTTTTTTTTTTGGTACTGGGGATTGAGCTCAGGGGCACTCGACCACTGAGCCACACCCCCAGCCCTATTTTGTGTTTTATGTAGAGACAGGGTCTCACTGAGTTGCTTAGCGCCTCGCCATTGCTGAGGCTGGCTTTGAACTTGCGATCCTCCTGTCTCAGCCTCCCTAAGTGCTGGGCTTACAGGTGTGCGCCACCGCGTCCGGCTGGCTTAGTGCCTTCTGCAGCGTCATAGGATAGCTGTGCTAAGTGCAAGGAAAGAAAAGCCTTCTCCAAGAACTGCTACGATCCACACTCCGACTGCCTTCTGTACCAACAGGGGGCTTGGCGTTGGCGCAACAGACTTTGCATCCAAAACCTTTCACAGACAATCACAGGCTTTGATTTCCTCAAGGCTGAGTTTTAGGAAGTGACTTCATTTTGCATTTGGAACAAAATTTTATAATATGAAATTGTTTTTTATGTTCTTTACAGTCCTAGGGATGGGACCAGGGAATGCTTCCCCAGTCCTTGTTATTGTTTGAGACGTTTTAGTCAGCTATTTTGCTGCTGTGACTCGAAGATCTGACCAGAACAATTGTAGAGGAGGAAAAGTTTATTTGAGGGCTCACGGTTTCAGATGTCTTAGTCTACAGAAGTCCGGCTCCACTCCTTGGGGCTCAAGGTGAGGCAGAACATCATGGCAGAAGAGTGTGGCAGAAGGAAGCAGCTCATATGGGGATCAGCAAGCAAGGAGAGACTCCACTGTCCAGATACAAAATATACACCCCATAAACCAGGTGCAGTGGTGCACGCCTGTAATCCCCGCACTTTAGGAGGCTGAGACAGGAGGATCATGAGTTCAAAGCCAGCCTCAGCAACAGCGAGGCGCTAAGCAACTCAGTGAGACCCTGTCTCTACATAAAACACAAAATAGGGGGGCTGGGATTGTAGCTCAGCGGTAGAGCGCTTGCCTCGCATGTGTGAGGCCCTGGGTTCGATCTTCAACACCACATACAAAGCAATAAAATAAAGACATTATGTCCATCTACAACTAAAAAAATATTTAAAAAAACAAAACAAAACACAAAATAGGGCTGGGGATGTGGCTCAGTTGTTGAGTGTCCCTGAGTTTAATCCCTGGTACGACATACACACACACACACAAAATATATATATATATATACACACACACCTAGCCACACCCTCAATGAACTATCTCCTCCAGCCACACCCCACCTGCCTCCAGCCACCACCCAGTTAATCCCATCAAGGATCAATTCACTGATTAGGTTAAGACTCTCACGGCCCAATCATTTCTCCTCTGAACCTTCTTGCATTGTCTCACACATGAGCTTCTAGGGAACACCTAACATCCAAACTATAACAAGACAAGATTTCATTACGTTGCCCATGCTGGACTTGAACTCAGAATTCTCCTGCCTCAACCTCTCAAGCTTCTGGGATTACAGATATGCACCACCAGGTTCAGGTGAAGGGGTTTTTGAAAATATATTCCAGTCCTCACCGGGCATGGTGGCACATGCCTGTAATTCCAGTGACTCAGGAGGCTGAGGCAGGAGGATCACAAGTTCAAGAGCAGCCTCAGCAACTTAGTGAGACCTTGTTTCAAAATAAAAAGGAGGACTGAGGATGTGATTCAGTTAAGCACCCCTGGGTTCAATCTCCAATACCAAAATAAATATATGTGTACATGTGTGTGTGTGTACATGCATATATATATTCAAATCCTTATTCTTAGGAAATAAAAAATTATGTAAGGGTAAAAGACCATGGTATGGGGCTGGGGCTGTAGCTCAGTGGTAGAGCACTTGCCTAGCATGTGTGAGGCACTGGGTTTGATCCTTAGCACCACATACAAATAATAAATGAATAAAATAAAGATCCATTGACAACTAAAAAAATATTTTAAAAAAGAGACTATGATATGTACAATTTATTCTCAAATGTTTCAGGAAAATTTGTAAACCAAATAATAAAGCCAATGTGGCAACATGTGAGCAGTGTAGGTAAAGGGCATGTGGGTGTTCTTTGTGTTATTCTTACAACTTTTCTGTAAGTTTAATATTATTTCTCAATAAAACATTTAAAAACTCATTATTCTCCTGGGCTGAGGATGTGGCTCAGTGGTAGACTACTTGCCTGTCATATATGAGGCCCTGGCTTCTATCCCAACACCACAGAAAACAAAACCAATTCATCTTTCTTTCAAACACAGTCTGACCCATTTTGTATGAGAAGGAATGTCATTTAATATTGTCACTCTAAACTTTTAGGGAGAGGCAAATAGGCCTTATGTCTTTAATACATATTTTAATAATGAATCAAGATCTATACCTATATGGTAAGCACACAAATACAGGACGATTAGAATAGGAGAGACAGCAAAATAGCTGCTAGAATAATGATCTCAATATAGAGAAAATTAAATTCCTCTCCTGCCTCTTTCATAAGCCAACTTCATATCTACTGAGTATCTGAGTAAGAGCCCCCAGGTTATTGACAAATTTGCTTCAAGAGCTGAGAATATCAGTAAAGAGAACACAGAAGAAAACATTAGCTAATGATATAAGACAAAATAATAAATTCATTATACTTGGGGTAAAAATCATAAAGAAGATGAGGTGTAAAAACCACTGCTACAGAACAGAAAGGCTTCATCAAGGAGGCTGGCTGGAGCTGAAATCCCCACATAAAGCTGCACATTCAACAACACTGGAAAAAGCTGTGGGTATTAATTGCATAGATCTAGGATCATTTTTGCCTTATTATTCCCTAGAAGAATGAGTAAAAAACACAAGCAAGAAAACCAGGTTCAAGATATTAACACAAACCTCATGTGGTAGCACACAACTGTAATCCCAACTACTCAGGAGGCTGTAGCAGGAGGATCTCCAATTCCAGGCCAGCCTGGGCAGCTAAGCATAAATAGAAATAGAAAGGGCTGTGAATGTAGCTCAGTGGTAAAGAGCCCCTGGGTTCAATCCCTAGTATGGAGTGGGGAGGGGGTCAAAAAAAGGGAAAAAAAATTGTAGAAAGAAAAACCATGCTAGCACTAATCAAAAGAAAGCAAGAGTAGCTACAATGACTTCAGACAAAGCAGACATCTAAAGAAGGGCACTGCATAAGGACAAAGAACAGTCCTCGAGGCTGGGGTGTACATCAGTGGCAGAATGCTTATCTAGAACGCACGAAGCCCTGGGTTCCAGCTCTGGGACCTCAAAAAATTATTAAAGAATACTCCTAGAAAACATAACAATTCTCAGTGTGTATTCATATCACAACAGAATATCAAAATAGGTGAGGAGTTTTAGACCCAAAAGGAAAAACAGAAACAGATGAATCCACTATGGCAGTTAGAGACATCAACACCTCTCTATCAAAAAAAAAAAAAAAAAGATGACACAATGACTAATCCTAGTGGTGAAAGAGGAGCCACCTCAGATCCCCTGAACATTAAAAGAATAGTAAACGAATACTATAAGCAACTCTATGCTGATGAATTTGATAAACCCACATGCAATGTCCCAATTGCTTAAAAGACACAAACTATCAAAACTCAGACAACCTGGACTGGGGCTGTAGCTCAGTGCCAGAGCACTTGCATAGCTTGTGTGGGGCACTGGGTTCAATCCTTAGCTCCACATAAAAATAAACAAAATAAAGGCATTCTGTCCATCTACTACAAAATAATTTTTAAAAAAACAAAACTCATACAGTCTGAATAGGCCTACATCAATTAAAGCACTTTATGAATGATAACTTTCCCAAACAGAAAGTACCATGTACAAATGAGTTCACTAGCGAATTTTTTGAAATATTTTTTAACCTTTGTTTTATTTTATTTATATGTGGTGCTGAGGATCGAACTCAGTGCCTCACACATACTAGGTGAGCACTCTATCACTGAGCCACAACCCCAGACCACTAGTGAATTTTTGCCAAATTCTCCAGTCTCTTTCAGAAAACAGAAGCAAAGGGAATACTTCCTAACTCATTCTACAAGGTCAATATTACCCTAACATCGAAGATATTAGAAGAAAAGAAAATCATAAGCCAGTGTCTCCCATGAACATAACAGAAATCTTCCACAGAGTAGTTGGCCCCTGTATCCATAGTTCCATACCCACAGATTCAACCACACATCACAAATATTCAGGAGGGCTGGGGCTGTGGCTCAAGTGAGAGAGCACGCACTGGCATGTGTGAGGCACTGGGTTCAATCCTCAGCACCACATATAAATAAGTAAATAACTAAATAACTAAATAAATAAAATAAAGGTATTGTATTCATCTACAACTAAAAAAAAACATTTAAAAAATATTCAGGAAAAAAATTACCAAGGGGCTGGGGTGGTGGCTCAGTGGTAGACTGCTTGCCTAGCATGTGTGAGGCACTGGGCTCAATTCTCAGCACCACATATAAGTAAATACAATAAAGGTCCATTGACAACTAGAAAATATTTCTAAAAATACTGAACCTGTACAGACTTGTCATTATTGCCTAGACAAGTCCAACCAAGATTACTGTGGAATTCATGTTGTACGGGGCCTTGTAAAGCACTCAGGTAAGGTCAAGTGCACAGGATATGCATTGTTCATATGCAAACACTAGGCAGCCGATCCTGGAACCAACCCTCCACGGGTCCAAAGGGTTAACTGTCTCAGCAAATCAAATCCAACAGTGTATAAAAAGAGCCACACCCCAGCACCGAGCAGGACTGACTGCAGATGTGCAGGGCTGGTTCAGCACTTGAAAATAAATTACTGTAACCCAACACATGAATCAGAAATCACACAATAGATATAAAAAAAGCACCTGCAGAAAATAACACCCACTCATGATAAAAATTCTTGGCAAAACAGGAATAAAAAGGAACCTTCATCAACTTGATGTATAAAAAAAATCCACAAAACCCTATAGCTGACATTACACATCATGGTGAGAAATTTGGAGCTTTCCTCGTGAGACCAGAGAAGCAAGGATGTGCCCACTCACCACTGCCTTTCCCCATGACGCTGACATCCAAGCCAACAAAGGAAGACACAACAGAGAATGGAGTTGTCCCTCAGTATCCACAGGGGACTGAGTCCAGGACACACTCTGGACAATAAAATCCACAGATGCTCAAGTCCCTTTATATGAAATGCACTATTGTGGCAAGAGATGTCAATACAGGGGAAGTTGTGGGGGGGACCCGGGGTGTATGGAAACTAGCTGTATTTTCCACTCCATTTTGTGAACCTAAACCCATCCTAAAATAAAGTTTATTACTTTCACAAAATTCTTTCAGTATTTACAAGAAAAAAAATCAGTCTAGAAAGGTTTGGAGTTTTTTTATTTCTACAACAAAGTTTAAGTGATATAAACACACAAATCCATTAGCTTTCCTGTAGAGAAGCAATATAACTTGTTAGAAAGGAAACTGGGAAAGTTGGTTAAGAAAAGCCTCAGTAATAAGTACACAGGAATTTCACAAAGAAAACTCAAATTTTTAAAAAGCTCTCCAGGTAACTTCTAAATATCTAGTTTGGCTCAACATCAGCATCACCTGGTAATTTGTTTAAAATGCAAATCTGGCACTCTACCTCAAACCTAGTAACAGAGTTTCTAGGTGATGCCTAGGAAGATGGGTTTGGTACCTCTCCAGATGACTTTTGAGCAGACTGAAACTTGAGAAACACTAAGGTCCCTTTCTTTGGCTCCAGAAATGACACACAGTTGCCCAGTGGATTCATACACTCATGTGTCCCACAGAGATCCAAAACACAACACAAAACACTAATAATACTCATAAGCCACTACACAAAATTGCTCATCATTCCCTTCTTAGGAGATAATAATACCAAACAAACGAGCCGGGCGCGGTGGCGCAAGCCTGTAATGCCAGTACTTAGGTAGGCTAAGACAGGAGGATCCTGAGTTCAAAGCCAGCCTCAGCAACAGCGAGGCGCTAAGCAACTCAGTGAGACCTTGTCTCTACATAAAACACAAAATAGGGCTGGGGATGTGGCTCAGTGGTCGAGTGCCCCTGAGTTCAATCTCTAGTACCAAAAAAAAAAAAAACAAAAAACAAACGAGTGATGTCAACCATAATTCCTCAACCATCTTCATGTCTAGTGATGTGCATCTAGTCAATTACTATGTCCCGTGGATTCTATGTTCTTAATTTGTTACTAGTCTGTCTGCCTCCTTCGACTACCTAGAGCTAGACTACGTCATGGCAAAAACTTTTAAATGTAAAGTGTTCACTTCAGCCAGGCACAGTGGCACACACCTATAATACCAGCATCTCAGGAGGTTGAGGTGGGAGGATCGTGAGTTCAAAGCCAGCCTCAGCAACTTAGCAAGACCCTGTCTCTAAATAAAAAATGAAATAAAAGGCTGGGGGTGTAGTTTAGTGGTAGAGGATTTGCTTAGCATGCTCAAAAACCTAGGTTCAATCCCCAGTACTGGGAAAAGGACAATTTCTAAGAGCTACAGTACAGCAGTGAAATTAGGGCGATTCCTCCATGCTTTCCCTTTCTCTTACTTCCCTAATGCGTGAGCTTATTGGTTTTAGTTTTTCTCTTTGTTTTTATTGCCAAAAAGAAGCCAGATGACACATGCCCATCACCCCAGCTACACAGGAGGCTGAGGCAGGAGGATCACAAGTTCAAAGCCAGCCTCAGCAACTAGTGAGGCCCTAAGCAACTCAAGGAGACTCTGTATCAAAATTAAAAATTAAAAAGGGCTGGGGATGTGGGTCTGTGGCTTTGTGCCCCTGGGTTCAATCCCTGGTACCAAAAAAATAAAAAAATAAAGATGCATTTGATCAGCAATTGTACTACCAAACAAAGGTGAGCAAGGCTTTCAGGGCGATTCTCAGTTCATCTTATGGCTTCAATTTTTGCTTCTTCTTTTTTTTTTTTTGGTACTGGGGATTGAACTCAGGGGCACTGGACCACTGAGCCACATCCCCAGCCCTATTTTGTGTTTTATGTAGAGACAGGGTCTCACTGAGTTGCTTAGCGCCTTGCTGTTGCTGAGGCTGGCTTTGAACTCGCGATCCTCCTGTCTCAGCCTCCCACAGTGCTGGGATTACAAGCGTGAGCCACCGCACCTGGCTCAATTTTTGCTTCTTAACATAAGATTCCTACATCCACATCTTTAACTTGAACTGTTTGCTAAGATGCATTCCAACATCCTGTTACTGGACACCTTCATTTGAAAACACATCCTCTAATCACATCAAGAATATCCCAGGGGGCTGGGATTGTGGCTCAGCGGTAGAGCGCTTGCCTCGCATGCGTGAGGCCCTGGGTTCGATCCTTAGCACCACATACAAAGCAATAAAATAAAGACATTATGTCCATCTACAGCTAAAAAAAAAGAATATCCCAAACTTATTTGTCATCTTTTTTCTAAAACCAGCCATTTTCCTCTCTTTTGTTTTTATTTCTACCCCTACCCAAATTATTGGGACCTAAAATACCCACTTGAAATTCCTTTTCTCTCATTGTGGAACCGCTTATCTCTAACTAAAGTTATTTAAAAACACACAAAGGCCATAAATTCTTTGGTAGTTTCTACAATTTTCTATGTCCTCAGTCTCTGTATTGCCTGAGAGAGTCTTGACAAGATTAAAATATCAGTGAATATTAAGATAATACATGAATAAATAAATTGATCATCAACTAGCCAAAGAATAATGAATTAATCTTCCCAAGATGACTAAAAAGAACAGCACTATCAACTATGTGTGACTTTTTATTTAGGCAACAAAAGCATTTGCTAATTTGAAGAAAGAAAGGGAAGAAAAACCAAAATGAAACAACTGAGCTGATACTGCGGGAAGGGCCATCTGTCATGAGAAAGTGGGAGACGTGAGCTGGGTGCGGCTGGGCCTGGTGGCCACCCTGTGACCCCGGCAGCCCAGGAGGCAGAGGCGACCTCAGCAACTCAGCGAGACCCTGTCTCTAAATAAAATATTGAAGAAAAACCCCCGAAGGGCTGGGGCTGTGGCTCAGCTCCCTCATACATCGTAGATGAGAGAATTGGCCGCCTGTGGAGTTGTGAGCAAGACTTCATCTCTCCACATCTCTGCCATGTTTGTGGGAGAATTTCCAACGTGCATTCTAAAAGCATTGCCTTCTCATCGGCTAGCTGTGCTGTTCCTTCACCAACTGTCCCTGTCGGTCTCTACCGAGCTCACCTGAGGACGGCTCTCTGCTCACGTCTGCTTTTCCCAGCCAGGGCTCTCGCCCTTGTTCCAATAAGGAAACCACATCTGGCTTAGAAATGGAAAGACCTGCTTACAGAAAACAAAATAAATTCAAAATCAGTTCTTAAACCACAAGAAAAAAAGGGGCCATTAAAATAAATATCAGATGAAAGTATGAAAATATTTCTGAAGATTCGATGATGCTGCACTCCCCATTTTATTTTTTTTGGGGGGGTACTGGGGATTGAACACAGGGGCCCTCGACCACTGAGCCACATCCCCAGCCCTATTTTGTGTTTTATGTAGAGACAGGGTCTCACTGAGTTGCTTAGCACCTCATCATTGCTGAGGCTGGCTTTGAATTTGCAATTCTCCTGTCTCAGTCTCCCTAAGTGCTGGGATTACAGGTGTGTGCCACCATGCCCTGCTCCCCATTTTAATTTTTTTTTAAATATATTTTTAGTTGAGATGGACACAATATCTTTATTTTATTGGTTTGTATGTGGTGCTGAGGATTGAACCCAAGGCCTCATGCATGCGAGGCAAGCGCTCTACCGCTGAGCTACAATCCCAGCCCCCCCCATTTTAATTTTTAAAAACCCATTTCCAAAATCCATCCTAAAGATAAAATTATGACTTGATGGTGATCAGGAGGAATACTCACCCAGTGAAGCCAGATGGCTATAGTTCTCCAACATTACACATCTATACAAATCTCTCTGAGTAGGCTGAAGCCAGTTCCACTCCTCCTGGGAGAAGTCTACAGCCACATCTCCGAATGTCACCGATCCCTGAAACGACATACAGATATCTTCACAACCAGGACCTATGCCTCACAAGTCCCCCATCACTGAGTGAAATGAGTCTCGGTGTGGGGAATGGTCAATGTGCACAGGTAGCAACAAGAGCTTCCAGAATTCTAAGTAGGTATCACACAACTAACCATCGAGCTACCCCCTGCCCCATGCTAGGGATCCAACCCAGGGCCTTAAGCATGCTAGGCACACTGTACTACTGAGCCACACCTCTCAGACAGGATCTCACTAGGCTGCACATGCTGACCTCACACTTATGATCCTCTGGCTTCAGCTTCCTGAGTAGCTGGGATTACAGGTGTGTACCACAATGCCTGACTATGCCTAGCTTATTGTTTTGTTCAAAAGAAGGAAAAATGTAAGTGATTTGTAAGCCGGGTGCGGTGGTGCAAGCCTGTAATCCCAGCACTTAGGGAGGCTGAGACAGGAGAATCGTGAGTTCAAAGCCAGCCTCAGCAATGGCGAGATGCTAAGCAACTCAATGAGACCCTGTCTCTACATAAAACACAAAATAGGGCTGGGGATGTGTCTCAGTGGTCGAGTGCCCCTGAGTTCAGTCCCTGGTACCCTCCCTGCCCCCCCCCAAAAAAACCAGTCTTAGCAACAAGTGAGTCCCTAAGCAACTTAGCCAAACCCTGTCTCAAAAACTAATGTTTTTTTTTTTTTTTTTGGTACCGGGAATTGAACTCAGGGGCACTCGACCATTGAGCCACATCCCCAGCCCTATTTTGTGTTTTATGTAGAGACAGGGTCTCACTGAGTTGCTTAGTGCCTCTCCGTTGCTGAGGCTGGCTTTGAACTCACGATTCTCCTGTCTCAGCCTCCCTAAGTGCTGCGATTACAGGCTTGCGCCACCGCGCCCGGCTCAAAAACTAATTTTTTAAGGGAGCTGGAGATGTAATAGAGTAGTTAAGCACCCCATCAAAATAAATACATTACATTTCATAAATAGTATCAAATAAACAACGTCTGCTTCCCTTAATAACAGCCTATTTTTTTTGATTTGGCCGGCTTCATGGTAATAGCTGGCTGTAGCACATAGCAGCGACACCTTTGAAACGGGACACCTGCACTCACATTTGTTAAAGTTGTCCCAAAGAAACAGTTGTGAAGCCTAACAGCAGTCCTAACATCGCAGGACAAGGAGACAAGCAGTGTGCACAGAGCACCAGGAAGGGGTCTAAATTCTTTCCCTTAGGGTTGGGGGAATAATGCACAAGCCTCTGCTTTAGAGGCTGGTTTCGAACCACTTAAGTGATCCACACAACTATAAGGTATGAATGGTAATTTAGAGTGGGGTCCGCGTAGAGCCCTCTTCTAATACGAGGCAGGGCCCTTGGTTCAATCCCTAGAGCACAGCCAAAAAAAAAAAAAAAAAAAAATTCTACAACTAGTGGAAGCTCCAGATTGACGGCAGTTATTTTTTAGTTTTAAAGTTTAAAAACAGTGATAAAAGGGTAACTAATAAAGAAAACAGTGAGACCTGCCAGATAGTCTCTGGGTCTGGAAAGTAGGACAGGCGCGTGGAAGCGAAGCCGGTGCGTCCCCCTGGATGGCTGACCGGCCGGGCCTCCCCTGCAAAACCCGGTAACGAGGCCAGCTCGTGCCCAGCGAGGCGAGAGCACTCGAGGCTCCTCGACGACAGCCCTCCGTGTCAAACCTGGACCTGGAGCTGTGTGACTTCAGGACCTGCTCGCCGCCGCCGGGGGTCGTGCGATCGATCGTTCGGAGGGACCGTGAAGCCACGGCCGCAGGCCTGCACCCGGCCAGGGGCCTCAGAACGTCCCCCCGGCGAGGCCAGGACCCGCGAGCCGCCTGCAGAGCTGCTCAAAGACGCGCCGGAGACGCGGGTGGCGCGAACCAGGCGCCGCGAGACAGACGCTGCCCTCCCGCCGCCCAGCCTGCAGCCCGAGAGGCCGGGGGTAGAGCCGGAGCCGCGGTCCCGGACCCCCGCCGGGGGCAGAGCGACACTACTTCTCGGCCTTCCCGCGCGGCCGTCGACCCAAGCCTGAGCCCGCGGCGCACCCGAGAGGAAATGGGAGAGAGCTCACCGCCGACATGGCTCAAGAGGGACCAGGAAAGCGCGGAGCAGCGCGGGGCAGACCCGGCGGCGGGGCGGGAGCCTCTGAGGCCCGGGGGGCCCCTTCTGCGCAGCAGCTGGGCCACGACGACGCCGCCTCCGCTGCGGCGCAGCGCAGCCTTCCGCCTGGGGACACCGGCGCGGGACAGGTCTCTAGGTTGAGAACTGCCCTGCACCAACCAAGCACCGGCCTTCGAGGCACCCGCACAACCACAATGAAGTCTCGCCTTAGTAGGACTTCCTAGACGCGCTACTACAACTCCCAGCATGCCCGGGCCTTACAGGAAACGAGCCCAGAGGACCCGCCTCCCACAGGGCCCTACTACAACTCCCAGCATGCCCGGGGACCTACCAGGAAACGAGCCCAGAGGACCCGCCTCCCACAGGGCCCTACCAGGAAACGAGCCCGGAGGACCCGCCTCCCACAGGACCCTACTACAACTCCCAGCATGCCCGGGGACCTACCAGGAAACGAGCCCAGAGGACCCGCCTCCCACAGCGCCCTACTACAACTCCCAGCATGCCCGGCAACTACCAGGAAGCGAGCCCGGAGGACCCGCCTCCCACAGGGCCCTACTACAACTCCCAGCATGCCCGGCAACTACCAGGAAACGAGCC
>CM053407.1:127158522-127178692 GCA_028644305.1 Xerus rutilus | reverse complement strand
CTCGTCTTCCTCCAGGAAGTCCTCGGGTTGCAGCGCGTCGCCCTGGAAGTCATGCAGGTCCAGGATCTGCTGCAGCGGCGGAGCCTTGGGCAGCAGCTGCTTCATCACCTCGCGGCTGATGTTGGGCGTCTCCTTGAGCCGCAGTTTGCTTAGGATCTGCGACTTGATGCTCTCCAGGCGCAGCTCGCGGCTATGCTGCCGCCACACACACACGGGGCAGCCGTCTGGCTCGGGCGCCACGGACGGGCCGGCCGACTGGAACGCTCCCCCCCCGGCCCCGGCCGCCGCCGCCGCCGCCGCCGCCGCCGCCGCAGGGCCCTCGGCCGCCTCCCCCCGGGGCCGCAGCTCCAGGGCGAGGAGCAGGAAGCCCAGCAGCAGCGGGGCCGCGAGCACCATGCTGGAGGGGAGGGGAGGAGGACTGGGGGGCGGGGAGGCCGGAGTCCCGCAGGGAGGGGGCGGAGGGAAGAGGGAAGGAGGAGGAGGGGGTCCGGGCGGCGCGGGATTGGGGGCTGCCGGGTCGAGGGGGGCCCGGGGGGGCCGGGGGCGGCGGGCGCGCGGGCGGGGCGGGCGAGCGGCCGGGGCCAAAAATAAATTTTAAAAAAAAGTTCTCATCTTGTGCGACAGCAGGCAGAGAAAGCCAAAGGCAAACAGGAGCTTGACCCTGAAGAAGGAAAAACACGCAAGCAAGGCAGGCCTGTCACGCTTAGCAAGTCCTGTCAGGGCGTGGCTGGAAAACCCAGGGACTGTCGTGCATGGCAGGGGACCTCAGAGCAAGGATCTTTCCTCTTAAGAGCTAACACCCCACACTCCTTCCCCTGTTAGAAGCAAGACGACTGCCCCCAGGAATGGCCCCTCTCACCTGGACACCAGTCACAGCCTCACCTGGCTGAGGGGGAGGAGAGGACTCTATCCCAAAGGCACTGCAGCACCTAGCCAACATGTGCCATCAAAAGCTGGAAGAGCAGCCACATTGTCCAGGCAGACCATTGGGTGCAGAGCCTCGTGGAGATTGGAAGTCAGAGGAGCCCCTCATGCGTACCATGTTCAGCTGCCATGCACCAGAGGGAGACTGCTGCTTGCAGCGATGGAGTGCAGAGGACAAGGAAAACCCAAGATACCTTACCCCAGAACTTGGCCAACAGTTTCACTATTTGGGTTGGGGCAGTGGGACTGGAGGAGGAACGAGCTTGCAGCACAGCAGTGAAATCTGCATTGCCCTCAGGGGTGCAAAAGGGATAAACTCAGCCAGAAGACACTGTGTGTGAGGTGGACGAGCAGGATGCAAGTGGACTTCCAGCACTGAGGAAGCCAGAAGTAGCCAGAGCCCTCCTCTCTTCATGAACACGGACACAGAGAGGGCAGGCACAGTGATTCACCCCAACTCCAAAGCGGCTCTCACAGCCACCCTCCTCTTTCCAGGAGGGAGTTTGAAATTATGCATCAGGAGATGATGAAAGGAAGAAGGAAATGTACCTCATTGAGAACACTCGCAAAGAAAAAGACCTCAAAGAACAAATGGCTCATGGAACGAATGCAGACCCAGACTCATGTGTAATACTGCTCAGGCACCACGGCCTACTGTTCAGAGAGAAACGGGACAAGGATGTGATGACTGTTCGATATTGCTTCATCAATGAAGAAAGTAGGGCTCGGTTCCCACATAGCTCCCAGTTAGGGACAATGGAATTGTAGAAGCCAAACAGAAGTTTCATTATACAGAGATAAAATTAAACAATTATTATTTAATTTATCACTAAATACAGATGGTCACAATCTCTTCTGACATTGAATGGTGTTTGCTTATATTCTTGTAGTATTTTTAAGCTACAGATGGACACAATACCTTTATTTTATTTACTTATTTTTATATGATGCTGAAGATCACACCCAGTGCCTCACATGTGCTAGGCAAGCACTCTACCACTGAGCTACAACTCCAGCCCCTATATTCTTGTAATTTTAAGGGACAGGACAGTGGAATAAAAGTTTTCTACTCAGAAAAAAAGAAAAGCCTGGAGGAGTGCTTGTGGCTCTGGACTCAAGGTCTGACGAGAGGACGGAAACAGAAAATTGCAAAAGGAAAAGTTGAGGGAATTCAGAGTGCTTCCCCGAGATGCTGGATGTAAGCCTACATTAAAGCCCTCAAGAGGCTACCAGCTCCATATGGGATGCTCTTGGAAAGGAGGAGGTGACAGCCACAGTGAGAAAAGCTGAAGTGCTAGAATCTCTGTGGAAGACAGAGCAGGAAGGAGGAGAGCCCCCAATAGAGAGTGTGCTGGAGTGGACACTGCACACCCAGAGACACTCAGCTAATGAGGCTCCACAGGCAGGGCAGACACCATTCACCAGGGCCATAAGGAATGCTCTGCCAAGGGCAAAGCTCCACAGAGGCCCCTCCAGTGCAGGGCAGAAGGCAGAAACTGGTGCAGAGTTGAGATCCCCAATGCCAACAGAGACATCAGGACGAGAGAGGAACAGAAGCCAGACGCCAGCATGTTGCAATTACCATAATGACTGGCAAGTCAGAACAGGGAGGGGCCTAACCCACCAAGAATCATGGAGGTTGCAAGAAGCAAAATAAATGACAACCACAAGTATGTCATTCAGCTTGTACCAGAAACAGAAAGCAAGGAAGGCCTTGAGCATGATCCAACAAAAGGTCACAATCCTGACTTTTGGGGGGATGTTTTGGTGGTGGTGGTAGTTTTTGTTTGTTTTTTGCAGTACTAGACATTGAACCCAGGGCATTGTGCACTCTCAGAAAGTACTTGACCACTGAGCTAAATCCCCAGGACTTTAAATTTTTTAAATTTTATTTTGATGCAGGATTTCACTAATTTCTCAAGACTGACCTCAAACTTAAGATCTTTCTGCCTCAAGCTGGGCACGATAGCGCAAGACTGTAATCCCAGCACTTAGGGAGGCTGAGACAGGAGAATCGTGAGTTGCTAAGCAACTCAGTGAGACCCTGTTTCTACGTAAAACACAAAATAGGGCTGGGGATGTGGCTCAGTGGTTGAGTGCCCCTGAGTTCAATCTCCAGTACCAAAAAAAAAAAAAAAAAAAAGATCTTTCTGCCTCAGGCTCCTGAGTAGCTGGAATCACAAGTGTGCAACACCACAGCTGACTCTAGTAAATGTATTCTTTTCTAACTAATTCACAAATAATAGTTAACAAATGTTTAAATTCACATGAAATGAGAGCTGGGGATGTGGTTCAGTGGAGTGACTCTAGTAAATGTATTCTTTTCTAACTAATTCACAAATAATAGTTAACAAATGTTTAAATTCACATGAAATGAGAGCTGGGGATGTGGTTCAGTGGAGTGCTTGCCTGGCATGCATGAGGCCCTGGGTTTGATTCCCAGCACCACAAAAAAATTCATATGAAACCAAATAGGCATGGAAATAAACAATAACATCCATGCCGGGCATGCAAGTAATCCCAATAATTCAGGAGGCTGAGGCAAGAGGATTGCAAGTTCAAGGCCACCCTCAGCAACTTAAGGAGAACCTAGGCAACTTAGTAAGACCCTATCTCAAAATTAAAAAAAAAAAAAAAATGGCTAGGGATGTGGCACAGTGGTTAAGTGGGTTTAATTTCCTGTGCTCAAAGCAAACAATATTCATGAAGTGAATAATTACATAGTTAACTTTTTCCCAGGGCAACATTAAGTCTCCTGATCATGGTCATGGCATAGAATAAACACCCTGCAGAGCACCTAATTGATGCAGCTGATTCATTACACTGATGGTGTCAGGTACCTGGCCGTTCAGGAAGCTGCTGCAGGGTGCTTTCCTGAAGGTAAAAGGGCCCCATGGCAGTTTTCCTTTTTCTCTTAAAGGAATGACAACTTCCTGCATCTTGGATTTTTTCCACTGAAATAAAGCATGGAGCTTTATTTTTAGGATGGCCAGGGAAGCTCTTTGGCATCGGGCACAGCACAGTCCTCATCTAAGGATGCTGACTGGGCCTCGTGCAAAGGCTGTTGGCTTCCAGGAGGGGGCCGAGCAGAGCTCTCCAGCAGGTCGACCACTGGAAGTCTAGCTCACCCTACGGTGCCCGAGGTGTCAGTAACGGGGAAGATGCCATGTGGAGCTTGAGGTAGACCCCAGGGGAGAATCACAGATGCATCTCAGCAGTTCTGCAGGAAAATCATCTGGTGGTGGACAATTCTATTGTTTTAGTCTGTTTTCTGTTGCTGTAACAGTACCTGAGACCATGGTAATTATTTCTAAAAAGGTTTATATAGTTCCCAGTTCCAGAGGCTGTGAAGCTCGAGGTGAGGTAGACACATCTGCCAAGGGCCTCATGCAAATACTGAAGAGGAGTGTCAGGGGCTGGGCTGGGCTCAGGGGCAGAGCATTTGCCTGGCATGTGTGAGGCACCAGGCTGGATCCTCAGCACCACATAAAAATAAACAAAATACAGGTATTGTGTCCATCTACAATTTTAAAAAATGTTTTTTTTTTTAAATTTTTTTTAGTTGTTGATGGATCTTTATTTTATTCATTTATTATTTATCTGTGGTGCTGAGGATCGAACCCAGTGCCTCATGCATGCTAGGCAAGCACTCTACAGCCCCAGCCCTAAAAAATGTTTTTTAAAAGAGAAGCATCAGAGAGACAGGAAGGGGAAGAGGTACCAGACTCACGTCACAACACCCGTCTCGGTTCACCCACCCAGTCCTAAGAGGGTGAGAACCTGCGCCCTAAAGGAAAGCATGTGTCCTCCTTAGCCAAGCGCAGCCAAGTCACAGGCCTGTGACCTCAGCAACTAGGGAGGCTGAGACAGGAAGATGGCAAATTCAAGGCCAGCCTCAGCAATTTAGCAAGACCCTCAGCAACTTAGCGATACCCTGTCTAAAAATAAAAAATAAAAAAGAGTTGGGGATGCAGCTCAGCAGTGAAGTATCCCTCAATTCAATCCCCAGTATTAAAAAATAAAAAAATATATTTAAAAAGCATCAAATCCTTGATGCCCTCGTCGCCTCTTAAAGCCCCACCGCACTGGGAACCAGGACACAGCATGTGTTTGGGTGGGGTGACCATATTAAAATCATTGCACATGTGCTCTTGAGAAACAGCTCCTGGTGCGCCACCAGGGCCACTGCAATCCACCAAGTGACATGGCCACAACTGCCCGCGACTTCAACACAGGCAAGTGCAGCATCCTGGAGAAGCACATGGCTGTCCACCCGGGGGAAAGTGGACCTGGGTGCACGGTCCGACTGGCTCATGTGAGGCCTAGAAGGGGAAAGTCTGACCAGGGCTACAGTCAAAACAGACCACAGAGGTGGATGCACGTGGTCTTCACATCACACAAGAGGCTGATCAGAGAGCACGTCATGGAAGAGGCACCAGATGGCCATGAGGGTCACAAACAAGATCCGGCCAGGGGCTGCCTCCACAGTGCTGGCCCAGCTGGCACACGAAGGGGCAGCCATATGGCAGAGACAGGATATCTGTGCAGGTCCAACACCTGAGTCTCAGTTTCCAGGGCTGTTTTAGCCACTGTCCACAATGAACCTCCACCAGAGACCATGGCTGTGCCCCTTGGAGACACCATTCCTGAAGGACACCAGCTGATGCTGGCCTCAGGTTGGCCATTTTGGTTGAGAAAAGCCAGTGGTTTGTTCTTACAGGGCAGATTCCAGGGAAGGGTCTCCTTCCCTGAACATCAGGCCTCAGCCAGGATGATTACAAAGTCTCACAGAATGCTACACCATTTTGGGGACCCAAATAACAGTGCATCACATGAGGGGACCCACTCTGGAGCAAAGGAAATACAAGACTATATTCAAGACACAAGGATCCACTGGACACAGTACCCCTCACTGTGGCAGCTGCTGGTGTTCTGGAGAGGTCTGCAGGAGGGATGCCTCAGCAACCTCAGGCCAAAGACCTCAGCATGGTACTGCACCCTTGAAAAGGACATGTGGGGCCCTACACACTTGGCTGAGAGCAGAACTCCTGCCTTTGTGACCGAAGACCCCGTGGGGACTTTGTGTCTCATGCGGCAACTCTGGGCTCTGTGGGGCTGGAATTCCTGATTCCCTTTCAGCACAGGTCAGAGGAAGTGTTCTAAGCCATAAACTAGACACAGTGTGGGAAGTCTGTGCTCCCTGTGACCAGGACCAGCAGCCCAGGAGAGTCTTGCAGGGCTGCTCGACACTGATCATCAGGAGGTCCAGCCGCTGTCACACAACAGAGGAGTATCAGGATCCCCTAGATGCCCTTGGGGCTTCCTAGCCAAACTACACAGTAAATGCCCAGAGACAGCAGCTTGGATCAGAGGACATGATAACGAGGGTCCAGACCCCATGGGGATGAGGTCTGGGGACAAGCCAGAGGCCGTAATGGAGGGGGCGACAGAGAGCAAACACAGCAGGAGCTGTGGCTGGTCCTACTCATCCTCCTATCTGTGCTCAGAGCCCCACTGGAATCCTAGAGCACCGGCTTGCAGAGGTAATGTAAGACGGGGTCTAAGCAGAAGAAGGACAGACTGCAGTCCCAGATGCATCGCCCATATCCCTCCTCAAGGAAAAACATGCTGTCTAGTGGCAGAAGGAGCTGTGAGCACACAGCCTATCAACTTGTCCAGGTCACCTGAAGGCACTCCCTTCCTAGAGCAGCCTGCCTCTCATGCCTGAGCCAGGCCTGACCATCTTGGCCCACTAAGACCAATGTTGTCTGGTGAACAATATTTGCTCTAGGCACCACAGGCTTGGGACAACCTAAAGTGCAGTTTGACTTTTTTCTCTATTTAATCCCTTCTTATTCTCCCTTAATTTTGCAGCTATTAATCTCAGGAAACACCTTGTATCCCAAACTTCTCAGTGCCTGCCTCCTGAGAACCCAACTTATGACAGCCTGGCTTCCCGTTAGTAGGGATATTTGGATTATAAGTAACACACACAACAAGAACCAGCTGAAGCAAACGTGAGGATTTATTAGGATATTTGGATTATTTCAACAATCAAAGCATGGAAAGGGCAGAATAAATCTGGACATCAAGACAAAGAGAAGCAGGTACCAAACACAATCAGGGCCCTTGCTAGACCTTGCTTCCATGACAGCTTCATTCTTCTCTACTGCAGGCCACATTTCTCCATGGAACAGAAAACAGCCACTGTTACATATTATAGCTCCAGCAACTAAAAGTACACAGACAAGAGTCACAGCTTTCCAGAAGCCTTCTAATGGAAAAGATGAAACATACAATGATTACATTATCACAGTGAGAAATACATGAACATGTTCCTAAGAATATGCATCAAATACTGGAGAAGCATTAACAAGGAACCACAGCATTTTGTTGCAAGAGATTAAAAAAAAAAAAAATGAAAGAGTATAGAAACCTCAAGGAACTGCCAGTATTTCAAGGAGACCAGAAAATATTGCATAGGAGGAAAAATGATGTTCAGAAATAATAAAAAAAGACAGGCATGGGTTTGTATAAAAGTCCTAGCATACTTTTATGAGGATATTAATGATACCATGAGCCACAATGAGTCACATATTTCAACATGGGAATGTTACCAAATTTGCATTTAAAATAATCACTATGTGTAAGTGTGAAAATGAACTAAAAAGAATGAAAGCAAAGTGCAGAAAAGCATGCTTGCAGCTCAAGGGCCCTGGATAATTAAAGCACTCAGAACAGTATTCTCAGGTGCTAAGCATCTGGAGGCTTGCTGGTCTCCTATGTGTAGACTAGCAGGCCCCCTGGCATTGATAACCTGGACACATACTGCTGGATAAACAACCAAACAACTCAGAAGTCTCAAGGGTAGATCCCAAATGCCTAGTGGTCTGTACTCTGCTGTTCATAATAAAGGCTTTGCTAGGTAAATACACATGGTATTTCATCTCAGGATTCTACAGGTAATGTTCTTCAAATCAGCATTAGGAATTTATAGATCCACAGATAACTGTGGCAGAGCACACCAAAAAAAGAAGAAGAAAAGAAAGGAAGGAAGGAGGGGAGCAAAACAGAGGGCATACCTAGGATAGGTCTCAAAATGCACAGACTGTACCTTCAAAGAGCCCCATTCCTTAGCAAAAAGAGTATAAATCATCTTTTGTAGAACTGCATACAATTCCAGATCTGTGGAAGAAACTGGTGGCCAAAGAGGGTAAGAACAAGGGATGCTTTCCTAGATTTAGTACTCTCCCTCAGTACTGCTATTGTGCTCCATGATATCCCAAGTAAAATCAGTTTAACATTATTATTATTGTTATTGTTGTTGTTGTTTTGTACTGGGGAAAGAACCCAGGAGTGCTTATCGCTAAGCTACATCCCTAGGTCCCCAGTCCCTTTTATTTTGAAATAGGGTCTAACAAAGTTCCTAAGGCTGGCCTCAAATTTTCACTTTTCGAGCTGCATCCTCCCAGGTAGCTGGACTGTGGGCGTGTGCACGGATACCCAGCAAAATTTCCTTTTAAAAAAAAATACCTTTGTTTTATTTATTTATTTTTATGTGGTGCTGGGGATTGAACCCAGTGCCTCACATGCGCTAGGCAAAAGCTCCACTACTGAGCCACAACCACAGCCCCAAAATTTCCTTCTTGATGTGGGATCTATGGTAGGAATCAATGAGGGAAATGCAGAGATGTTTTGTAGTTAAGGCATTTAAAACACACTGAAAATCTCTAATTCCAGAATCAGAGCTCCACAGGGACACAGCAGAACCACGCAGGGCTCCACAGAGGCCTCGCCAAGTAACTGGGCGCACACCAAGTGTTCTCTGCACTGACTAGTCTCTGCGGTTGGCATCGCCCTCCCTGTGACTGCAGCCTGCCTCTTCAAAGGCTGTGGGCTGTTCTGTTCTTGGACAATCCATCAGCAGGCTAGTGCTGAAGCTCCACTACCCAGTGAAGGCAGTATCAGGTTTAACTGCTTAACAGCAGAGTAATCCAGAAGTGGAGTGAGCAAACTTGGAAAAGGTCTGAACAACAGACTGCTGACTCAGTCCAAGACCTAATGAACCAATTTCTGTGACCTGGAAAGAGACACCATAAGGGATGGAAGGGGAAAATCACAAAGCCAACATCATTGTTATTATTTGTTCACTTACTAAGGTTTGTTTCCCTTGTCTGGCAAAATAACTTTCAGTAATTAAAGAGAAAAGTAAGAATGCCATAAATTGGAGGAAGAATAAAAAATAAGGAAATTAGATGCTTTAAAAATTACTATAGAGCCAGGCGCGGTGGCTAAAGCCTGTAATCCCAGCACTTAGGGAGGCTGAGACAGGAGAATCGCGAGTTCAAAGCCAGCCTCAGCAACAGCGAGGCGCTAAGCAACTCAGTGAGACCCTGTTTCTACATAAAACACAAAATAGGGCTGGGATGTGGCTCAGTGGTCGAGTACCCCTGAGTTCAATCCCCAGTACCAAAAAAAAAAAAAAAAAAATTACTATAAGCCAGGCATAACGGTACTTGCCTGTAATCCCAGTGGCTCAAGAGGCTGAGGCAGGAGGATTGCAAGTTTAAGGCCAGCCTCAGTAACTTCGCAAGGCCCTGTCTCTAAATAAAAAATAAAAAGAGGGGCTGGGGTTGTGGCTCAGTGATAGAGCGCTTGCCTAGCATGTGTAAGGCACTGGGTTCAATCCTTAGCACCACATAAAAAAATAAAAAAAATAAAATGAAAAGTATTGTGTCCATTTACAACTAAAAATAAATAAGTTAATTTAAAAAAATAAAAAATAAAAAGGGCTGAGGATGTGGCTCAGTGGCAAAGCACCCTTAGATTCAATCCCTGGCGCACACACACACACACACACACACACACAAATTAGTACGAGAGGGGCTGAGGGTATAACTGACTGGGAGAGTAGCTGCCTAGCATGCCCAAGGCCCTGGGTTCAATCCCCAGCACAAAACAAAACAAAACAAAACAAAACTATGAGAAAAGAGAGGGGACTATTTGGACACTGAAATTCTGTTATGTTTAGAAATTTACTCTCACTTATCTAACGTCTTAACTTCCCAACCATGTTGCAGAAGTGGTAATTAAAGCAAAAATATGATTAGAATAGAAAGTACATAAACCATACTGGTAAAACAATTTATGGGGCTGGGGTTGTTGCACTGTGGTAGATAGCTTGCCTAGCAATGTATGAGGCACTGGGTTTGATTCTCAACACTGTATATAAACAAATAAAATAAAGGTCCACTGACAACTAAAAAATATTTTTAAAAAATTTCTGCGAGCTGGGGCTATAGCTCAGTGGTAGAGCCCTTGCCTAGCATGTGTGAGGCACTGGGTTCAATCCTCAGCACCACATATAAATAATAATTGAATAAAATAAAGATCCATCAACCACTAAAAAATATTTAAAAAAAAAAAATTTCTGCATAAGCAAAGTCTTGATTTTCCAAAGTCTGGAATCAGCTCAATGTCAGATTTTTCTGAACATTGCAGAGAGAATAAGCTACAAAATTCTAATTTAGCTAAGGGATGCTTCCTGCATTTCAAAGGGAATCAAATTTAAAAGAGTAAGTTTCCATAGAAATAATGGAGCTGGTGAAAAAAGGTGAACATAAGTATGTCAAATGAAAAAATTATGGAAATCTTGTTTCCCAATACTTGTCCAGTAATCACGGAAATGTGCAGGAAGGCAAAAGCGAGTTCCCTCAATGTGTACAGAATATTTCACCACAAAAATCTTTGTATTTTACATCTTCTGAACTGTCACTCTTAAATAATTGGTTTCCTCAACTAACTTTTTTTACAAGATGTTTTATGAAACATCAGAAGCACAGCAGCAGCACAGAGTAGCCACATTTCATCATAGCAGGCTGAAGGCAGGCTGAACCTGGGTTTCACAGCACGAGGACACATGCAGGAGGAACGGTGGCATCACACCGGCACCAGACGGAGCCCGAGGCCTCAGCCCTAAGGAGCCTGCGTGTGGAGGACGACAGTTAACCACCCTTTCTTCAGTATCTTGTATCACTACTGCTACTCTTGGTTCCTGCCTGCGTATGCAAGATTATAAACTGTTTCTCAGACTCTGAGGGCCCTGGAGACCAATGAAATGTTAACATTACTGAAGAGGAAGGTCAATATTAACAACAGATCTCTGTAGATGTGAACAAACAACAAGAAAAAAGCAATGTGTTGTTATTGCCTAATCTACTGACTGGCAAAAAGCCATGTTAAATCAGTCATCCTTTTCACAGTATGAAGACAGAAAAGCCAGTGATACGTAGTGTCTTGACACACATCAGAGGGACCATAAGTTATATGTGCTTCATGCTTCCTGCAACAACTACCTGCAATGCCTAAATACAAAACATTATGTGAGAGGACAATAAGCCATAAACACCACTAAGAAACTTCCTATTCAGATGTTTCAATGATTCAATTTATTCACGTATTTTAAAAACTTCCTACTTTGGAGGAAACACCTATCAGCCACTTAGAACTGGGACTATTGGTACCTACATCTGTACTTGTGAGGTTTCCATGATAGCATTACTTCAAGGGGCACATGTTTCCAAGGTCATTCTTAGGCTTATCTACTACACGGACTCTCTAAAGTACAACATTATGGGGGTCTATGTCCTGTAGACAGTAACTTCAAAGAAGTTCATTGCTAATGGCATATTCTTATATACAACAAGCTCGTTTTTTGATAAAAGTATTGCCCCCCTTTGCTGCATTCTGGGAGTTATCCTTCATCCCCAGTGGGAATATTTAATAGCTGATGAGATTTGACCTCTGGAAGGCTTTCTGACATTCACAGGATTTCCCTTGCTGGAATTTTCCACTACGTGAGGCTTGACCATTGCTAGAAAGGTTTTGTGACTCACTGTAGGATCATTCTGCTCCCGGAAGGCTGGTATACAAGTATGCTCTCCTGCTTCCTGCTGAGCACTTTCCCTACACAGCTTCATTTAGAGTTTTGATCCTAAGGAATACTCTGATGCATAATGTGATGCAACTATTATCTGAAAAATTACCATAACTGCATTTTCTGAAGTACAATGAAGTGAGATGTGTCAAAGAGTCATATTACAGGCACTGCTAGGCCGTCCTTACTGTGTGAATTCTCTGGTGATTAATAAGCTGGGACTTCTGTGGGAAAGCTTTCCCACACTCACTGCATTGGTAAGGCTTCTCTCCCGTGTGGATTCGCTGATGATTAACAAGCTGTGACTTCTGAGAGAAGGCTTTCCTACATTCACTGCATCCATAGGGCTTCTCGCCTGTGTGTGTCCTCTGATGTGGGATAAGGTGTGACTTCCTAGAGAAGGCTTTGCCACATTCTCTGCATTCAAAGGGTTTCTCTCCTGTATGGATTCTCTGGTGATTAATGAGACTTGACTTCTCCCTGAAGGCTTTTCTACATTCATTGCATTCATAAGGTTTTTCTCCTGTGTGAGTTCTCTGATGTCTAATTAACTCTGATTTCTCAAAGAATGCTCTCGTACAAAGACTGCACTCGTAGGGCTTCTCTCCCGTGTGGATTCTCTGGTGAGTATTTAGCTGTGACTTCTGGGAGAAGGCCTTTTCACAGTCCCTGCACTCGTAGGGCTTCTCTCCCGTGTGAGTTCTCTGATGAGTTGCAAGACTGGACTTCTCACCAAAGGCTTTCCCACATTCTGTGCACTCGTAGGGTCTCTCTCCCGTGTGTGTCCTCTGATGTGAAATGAGATGGGACTTCTGACAGAAGGCTTTCCCACAGTCACTGCACACATACGGCTTTTCTCCCGTATGAATTCTTTGATGATTAGTGAGACTTAACTTTTCACTGAAGGCTTTCCCACATTCACTGCACTCATAGGGCTTTTCTCCAGTATGAGTCCTCTGGTGTCTGACAAGCTGGGATTTCCTGCTAAAGGCTTTCCCACATTTACTGCAGGAAAAAGGTTTCTCTCCCGTGTGTGTCATCTGGTGTGATATGAGGTGTGACTTCTGGGAGAAGGCCTTTCCACACTGGATGCATCCATGAGGCTTCTCTCCTGTGTGGGTTCTCTGATGATTAATCAGGCTTGACCTCTCTCTAAAGGCCTTCCTACATTCACTGCATTCATAGGGTTTCTCTCCAGTGTGAACGGTCTGATGTCGGATGAGTTCTGATTTCTCAAAGAAAGCTTTCCTACAATCAGCACATCCATAGGGTTTTGTTCCTGTGTGAGTCCTGTGATGAGTGACGAGCTGTGACTTCCTGCTGAAGGCTCTCCCACACTCCCTGCATCCAAAGGGCTTCTCTCCTGTATGAATCCTCTGGTGATTGATGAGATTTGACTTCTCACTGAAGGCCCTCCCACATTCACTGCATCTGTAGGGCTTCTCTCCCGTGTGTGTCCTCCAGTGAGATATGAGATGCGACTTCCGGGAGAAAGCTTTCCCGCACTTGCCACACTCATATGGCTTCTCTCCTGTATGTGTCCTCTGATGGGATGTAAGCTGTGACTTTTGGGAGAAGGCTTTCCCACACTGACTACAATCATAGGGTTTTTCTCCTGTATGAGTTCTGTGATGTGTAACAAACTGTGCCTTCTGGGGAAAGGTTTTGCCACATTTACCGCAGCCATAGGCTATCTCTCTTATGTGTCTGCTCTGATGTTTAATGAGACTGGATTTTTTACTGAAGCGTCTCCTACATTCACTGCACTCATAGAGTTTCTCCCCTAACCGAGTTCTGTGGAAAATGACAATCTGTGATTTTTTATAGCTATCGTTACCACATTTATCACATGCATAGTATTTCAACCAAGAATCAGCTTCCTCAGGTTTGGTGTTGAGAAACAATTCATCAAATACATTAAAGTCATCCGATTCCATTCTTCCATAATCTGCTTTTGGAACAAGCAAATCTAAGTGATGTCTTAAAATCAATCCATCTAAGTCACCTTCATTGTTTGATTTACTTAAAGGAACAACGTTCATACTTGGATTGAAATTTTTTCCAAATGCATCCCATTCATGACCTCTTTTCACATTTTTAAGCTTGTCCTGGTTATCCTGGTGCCACATCATGTGACCATCTACTTGCCAGACTTCTATAAAGGAAACAAAACACTTGTTTGGTTGTGTTTAACTAAATAAAGCACCAGAAATGCTATGCTGAGGGACTAATGGCTTTTTAAGGTTTAGTTTCTGAGTATGAAATAACTCCCAAAGTAGAATGCTTATCCTCTAGGTACTGAAAAATACAGGAAGCAGTGAAAACAAACAGACCTACAGTCACCTTTGGCCCATGCCAGACATAAGTTTATCAAAGAAAAATGTGAAAAATGCATGAAGATCCAGGTGTGGTGGCACACGCCTGTAATACCAGCGACTCAGGAACGCAGGAAGATCACAAGTTTGGGGCCACCCTCAGAAATGTGGCAAGGCCCTAAACAGTTTAATGAGACACCAACTCAAAATAAAAATAAAGGGGGCTTTAGGTGTGGCTCAGTGGTTAAAGACTCATGGGTTCAATCTCTAGTACCCAACCACTACCAAACAAACACACAGGAAGAGCAATTAGAAGCAAAGACAGGAGGCTGAAGAAGCACTGACCTAGTGCTCTCGGGAACTACCTCACTCAGTGCCCACTGCAAACACACCCTGGGACTGCCGACACAGGAGAACAGTCGGGAACGACAAAGAACAGATGACATGAAACACAACTGAGCTAAAACTGTGGTGAGTAATATGAAGAAAATGAATGAATTGGAGTAACTGCCTACAGCCATTTCAAGCTTAAAGAATGAGAAATATTTTGTGTATTTTCCCCATACTCAGATGTTCTGGAAGTTGGATTTAAATTTGCCACAATCTCACACATTACTACCAACAGACCCTCGCTCCAGGCACCACATTCCAACCACATCCTCTCTCACACAAACCCTCAGGCACAGAGCTGTGAAATCCACATGGCAGCTTGCTGACACCACCCAAGACCTGAGTTTCCATTCTCAGCATGTTCTGAGTTGGACAATAACTTCTTATATAGCTCTGTTTCCATCATCCTCACAATATAACCACTTAACACTAATTGCTGTAAGTACTCTTCAAAAAGACTTGTTTTTCAATAAAAACAGAATTTTTGTGAGGTCAGTTCAGGTGTGAAACACAATCAGTAATGAGAAAATTTTGGTTGTTTGGTATTGGGGATTGAACCCAGAGGCATTTTACCATTTTTAGTTTTTATTTTGAGACAGGACCTTGTGAACTTGCTGAGGCTGGCCTCAAAATTGTGATCCTCCTGTCTCAGCCTCTTGAGTTGCTGGGATTACAGATGTGCACCACCAGCAGGTTTTACCATCTTCCAATCTGTAGTCAGACTGAACTTTCAAAAGTATAAATCAGGTAATTTTACTTTTATTACAATTATGAATCAATCCTAATTCCTTTGTGAGTGTGTGTGTGAGAGAGAGAGATCCTGGAGAACTAACCCAGAGCTAGCACTCCTAGCTCCTTTTCAATGCCTGTGAGTGGGCTGGGGGTTGACTCCATGGCACAGCTCTTGCCTAGCATGCTTGAGGCCCTGGGTTCCACCCCCAGCACTATAAGGAGAAAGAAAAAAAAAAATCACTGAATAAAAAATTCATTAAAGATTCACTGCCTCTAAGTAGATGTAGGATCTGGCCCTGCCCTCTCCCAGTCATTTTTGAGCTCCCAGCACTGACCTCCAGTCACGCAGGTTTCCATTCTGTTCCTTAAAGTCACCTGGCCCCTTCCTGATTAAGACATTCCTAGCTGTCATTCCTTCTGCAGACACTTTCCCCAGTTCTTCACACAGCTTGCTCATTTCAGTCCTCATAGCTAGACCCAGCTTCTCCACATTCATTATTCTATTGTGGACTACATGTTTGTATCCCCTCAAAAATCATATGATGAAACCCCTATTGTGTCTGCATTTGGAGAAGATGGAGGTCAAAGAGGCCACAAGAATGGGACCCTGAACTGACAGGATCAGTGTCTCCACAAGAGACACCAGAGAGCACTGTCTCCCCACCAACACACACTGAAGAAAGGTCACACAGTAGGAAGGCAGCTGTCTGCAAGCCAGGAGGACAGACCTTGCCAGAGAGCTGGCACCTTGATCTTGGGAACTCAGGGGCGCTTTAACTACTGAGTGACATCCCCAGCCCTTTATTCATTTTTTATTTTGAGACAGGGTCTAAGTTGCTGAGGCTGGCCTTGAACTTACAATCCTCCTGCTTCAGCTTCCCAAGTTGCTAGGATTACAGGTGTGCACCATCACACTCGACCTAAGTAACAAACTTGTTGTTTAAGCCATTCCTTCTGTGGCATTTTGTTGTGGTAGCCTGAGGAGACAAATACATTCTCTATTGTGACACGCAATTGATTTCCACCACAGCCGTGCCAGGGTCTGGACTTTACCTGGGTTATTTGCTCTCCTGTTCTTTTACCTTCCCACTACAAAGTGAGTATTATGTGGGGAGGAATCATCTTTACTGCCCCTACTGTGCCCACAGTGCCCAGCTTGGTGGCTGAAAACTGGCAGAGATCATGGGGAGGAAACACATTCCTACTGCCCCTTTGATGCCCAAGATGCCTGGTTCAGTGCCTGAAAAGCAGTGAAGATCAGCAGGTACTCAATGCAGAAAAGCAACTGCTCTCCAGAGAAAGCCTGCCTGCACAGTTGGCCCTTGGATACTGTCTGGGTCCAGGGATTAAAGAGTATTCCCACCATTCTGTAACTGGCAAGAATTCACATGCCTGGACTGCACACCTACAGTTAAGACTGTTTGGGTCTGTTAGCACAAGGGGATAGGGCAGTACCTGCCAGCTCCCCCTGGACTGCACACCTACAGTTAAGACTGTTTGGGTCTGTCGGCACAGGGGGACAGAGCAGTGCTTGCTAGCTCCAGGGGAGACAATGGGCAGTGAGGCCCTAATGGGTTCCCCTTGGCAGACGAACTGTATACCTGTTACTACTACACATTGCTGCAGGAGAATGCACCATGTGGTCCTCATGAAGGTCATGGGAAGGTAGTACACTGGTTCCTTCAGACTCTGCCTGGGCCTCATTCTATCTATGATCCAGTCTCATTAAGGTACAGAATTAAACCCCAACCATAGGACAGCTACAGGCTGAACCCCAGGAGCCCTTCTTACCACTCTGAACATGAGGGTGGTCTTGTGGACACCTATATCCAATCCCTGTTTGCATAATTAATTTTGGCAATTAACTTGGCACTGCCTTGCAATGAAACATGAACATTCAATATTTAAATGCTGATCAAAAAATTTAAAAAACAAAAGCCAGCTGAAGATTTCACATCTTAACTAAGTGTCACCATTTGAATCTGGAGTGTTCCCCAAAGTCTTGTGATGAAAGCATGGTCCCCAGTGCAGCCACGTTCAGAGGTGGGGCCTTGAGGCAGTAAGGTTCTGATCTCACCAGTGGATTAATCCACTGACAGCTGCATGGATGACTGGGAAGTGACACCTGGTTGAAGGAAATAGGTCTCTGGAGGCAAGCCTATTTGCAGCTTTTGTGTGTGTGTGGTGCTGGGTGGGGACTGAACATAGGCCCCTCCCCCCATCTCTCTGCTTCCCAGATGCCATGTGCCGAGCTGCTTTCCTCTGCACACCCTTCCACCATGATGTTCTATCTCACATCAGGCTCAGAGCAATGGAGCCAGCCAAGCACGGACTGAAATTCTGTGGCCCTGAGCCAAAAAAATCTTTACAGGGCTGGGGTTGTGGTTCAGTGGTGGAGCGCTTGCCTAGCCCATGTGAGGCACTGTGTTCAATCCTCAGCACCACATAAAAATAAACAAACAGCCATGCACAGTGGTGCACATCGATAATCCCAGTGGCTGAAGCAGGGGGATCACAAGTTCAAAGCCAAACACAGCAATACCAAGGGGCTAAGCAACTCAGTGAGACCCCCTCTCTAAATAAAATACAAAATAGGGCTGGGGTGCTGGGGACACAGCTCAGTTGGTAGAGGGCTTACCTCACATGCACAAGGCCCTGGGTTCAATCCCCAGCACCACAAAAAAAAAACATAAAAAGCTGCAAAATAGGGCTGAGGATATGGCTCAGTGGTGGAGCGCTTGCCTAGAGTGTGTAAGGCACTGGGTTTAATCCTCAGCACCACATAAAAATAAACAAATAAAGTAAAAGTATTGTGTCCATCTGCAACTTAAAAAATAAAAATAAAATAAAAACAATTAAATTAATTAAATAAATCTTTCCTCCTCAAGTTATTTTTCTTAAATATCTGCCACAGAAATGCCAAGCTGACTAACATGCTAAGCTCTATGCTTCTGGAACTTGTTTTCTGGTCTTACTTTTTGACCCTTTTCAGTAATCCTTAAAATGGTGGGTCTCAAATACAGGGGGCAACAAAAACTACAAGAGATTCCTTAACTTACAGAAATCGATCCTATCATAACAAATGTAAACACTAGACAGACTCCACCCTATTAAATGCTTTTAGTATAGGACTCATGACACTGACAGCTGTAAAAAAAAAAAAAATACCCAAATAATGTGCCACACACCCTAGCTTTTACCTCTGTATTAGAATAATGTTTGTGGGGACAGAGTGAGTGGATACTGTGCATTCTATAACTGAAGCACAGAAACAAACTTACAGGCCTTTGCATCAACATATGCAAAAAAACAAAAACAAAAAACAAAAAACCCCTGCAGGAACCAACCAAATAAGGGACCAGGTCTAGGGTGGAACTTCAGAAAAGGGTGAAAACAATGTAGGCTGGAGTCCCAGAACATTTCACATGAGTACAGTATAAACAATACCTGCAGCCTCACATGAGTACAGTATAAACAGTACCTGCAGCAAAGACTGAGAATTTCTGGATAGAGAGCACAGCACAAATGAAAGTTCAGACACAAAGAATAAATGTTACAAGTCTGCAAACATCCAGAAATGTTTAAATGGAGCTGCCATAAATTTACAGGGAAAGGAGAAAATAGACAAATGAACAATAGTATGCTGTCATGCTGGGGAAGCCTTGGAAGAAGACATCTGCAGCAAATGCTGCTGCTGCCTCACCCGCAGCCCTTGGCCAAGCTCAGAGAACACTGCAGCTCTGGTGGAGAGTACTTGACCTGGCACTCACCCATGCACCTGACTCTACCCAGGACCTTTCACGGGTTGCAGGTGCAAGCATGATCCACTTGTAGAGACATGGACGTTCTGGGGACTTAATATGCCAGAGCAGTCCTCAACCAGAGGTGGGAGGTACAGGGCAAATGCTGGGCTTCCCAGTTCCCCAAGAGACGATGCTAGAGGTAGTCACAGCACTTGGAGGCTCTTGGGAGAACTGACCCCACCGCCCACTTTCACTGCTACTGCCACTGCCTCCTCACACCCCTTTCTCCTGGTGTACTGGAGGAGACCACTCCTCCAGCAAGTCCTTGCAACAGATACATGTCTCAGGATCTTCTTTTGAGGGAACCTAAGCCAATGTCAAATAGAAGATAACGAGTAAGGTTTAACTGCTCAGAGTGTGTGGTATGCTTTTTCAAAATCAAATACAACAGTATCATTGAAGACAACTTATGAAAATTCAGAGTCCAGATCCAACTAACATTCTGAGAACTTCAGCTATGAGACATTGTAGTCTTACCCTTAAGTGGGAGCTGAAGAGGGAAGACTTTCAAGAGGTGTTTATCTCCCAAAAAGCAGAACATTTAAAAATAATAGCTAAAGCAGGAAGATTGAAAGTTCAAAGGCCAACTTGGGCAAGGTGTAGCAAGACCCTGCCTTAAAATAAGAACTAAAAAGGGCTAGCAACATGGCTCAGTGGAACAGCACCCCTGGGTCCAATTCCCAGCACTGTAAATAAATAAAGATTAAATAAAAGTAAAAGTAAAAACAACAATAAGGAAGAATGGGAGGAAGAGATTATTCTTACACTCCATGGTCTAATTCAGAGAAAACACACACAGGACCTATTTAAAGGGTGTATTGGAGAGGTGATGGTTCCATTTTTTAGTAAGTGATTCTGAACAGGGGGCTTCACAGGGTGCTCCCAAGTTGAAGGGAAAATTAAAATGCTGGAATGCACAGGCAGGTATCTTTGATCACAGGGGAAGGAAGGACAGATCACACACACCCAAGGAGAGCAGATCACACAAGTACGAGCCCTGGATTCCCAAGGCAGGGAGTGACATCAGGGATTGAGGGGGAAGGCACATTTAACCCTGGGCTGCAAACCAA
>CM053407.1:127108154-127149203 GCA_028644305.1 Xerus rutilus | reverse complement strand
CTGGGTTCGATCCTCAGCACCACATACAAAGCAATAAAATAAAGACATTGTGTCCATCTACAATTAAAAAATATTAAAAAAAAAAAACAAAAAACCACGCTCATGGAGCTGGGGCTATAGCTCAGTGGTGCAGCGCTTGCCTAGCACACATGAGGAACTGGGTTCGAGCCTCAGCACCACACACACTCAAAATAAAAACAAAATGGGCTGTGGATGTTTTTGTTTTGTTTTTATTTTATTTTCAACAACAATGAATAAAATAAACATCCATCAACAACTAAAAAAAAATTAAAAAAAAAACAACACACTCATGGGCTGGGGTTGTGGCTCAGCGGTTGAGTGATTGCCTCGCATATTTGAGGCACTGGGTTCGATCCTCAGCATCACATAAAATAAATAAAGATACTGTGTTCATCTACAACTAAAAAAAAATGTTTTTTAAGTTAAAAAAACATAACAAAACCACACTCTTGGGCCTGGGGCTGTGGCTCAGTGGTAGAGCACCTGCCTGGCATGTGTGAGGCACTGGGTTCAATTCTCAGCACTGCATATACATAAATAAAAAAAGGACCATCCACAACTAAAAAAAATTAAAACAAAAAAACTCTTCCTTTGCATATTTTTTTTGTGACACAAATTTTGGTGCCACCTCAGAAAGACAGAGGTTTCTCTCAGTCATACAAGTTAACTTCATACCCTCAACTGTGATAATACATGCATTTGAGAACAGCAGCTAGCAGTTACCATTACACAAATACTAGCAAACACTATTATTGCAAAAGTAAAATGATGACAACACTTTCAAATGTATACAAGAAAAACATTACAAGTGACTCCTATTGCTAATCTCACCACTTTTTTTTTTTTTGGTGGTACTGGACACTGAACTAATTTTGAGACTGTGTCTCACTAAGTTGCTGAGGCTAACCTCGAACTTGGAATCCTCCTGCCTTGGTTGCCCCACCCCACTCAATAGCTGGAATTACAAACACTTGCCACCACACTGGCTACAGATAACATTCTTTTTTTGGTACTGGGGATCTAACCCAAGGACCCTGTACCACTGAGCTACATCCCCATCCTATTTTATTTTTTGGTACCAGGGATTGACCCCAGGGGTACTCAACCACTGAACCATTTACTATCCCTTTTTATTTTATTTTGAGACAAGATCTCATTAAGTTACTTACAGCCTCACTTAAGTTGCTGAGGCTGGCTTTGAACTTGGGATCCTCCTGCCTCAGCCTCCCGAGCTGCTGGGATTACAGATATGTGCCACCACACCGGGCACAGATAACATTCTTAAGAGATTCAGGAAGCTAGGGATATAGCTTGGTGGGAGAGGGCTTACCCAGCATGAGAGGCTTTGGGTTCAATCTCCAGTGTCACAAAAAAAAAAAGGAGGAGGAGGAGGAAAAGGAGAAAGGGAAAGGAGGAGGGGGAACGAAGAAGAGGGGAATGGGAGAAGGAGGAGGAGGAAGAGGAGGAAGAATAAGGAGGAGGAGGAGGAAACAATTTAGTAGGTCACTGTGGTTTAATCCCAGCTACTTGGGAAGCTAAGAAAGGAAGATCATAAATTCAAAGCCGGCCTGGGCAACTTAGTAAGACCCTGTCTCAAATAGAATAAAAAGTGGCCGGGGGCTGGGATTGTAGCTCAGCGGTTGAGCGCTTGCCTCGCATGCGTGAGGCCCTGGGTTCGATCCTCAGCACCACATACAAAGCAATAAAATAAAGACATTGTGTCCATCTACAACTAAAAAAATATTTAAAAAAAAAAAAAAAAAAAGTGGCCGGGTGTGGTGGCTCACGCCTGTAATCCCAGCACTTTGGGAGACTGAGACAGGAGAATCACGAGTTCAAAGCCAGCCTCAGCAACGGCGAGGCGCTAAGCAACTCAGTGAGACCCTGTCTCTACATAAAACACAAAATAGGGCTGGGGATGTGGCTCAGTGGTCGAGTGCCCCTGAGTTCAATCCCCAGTACCAAAAAAAAAAGTGCAGGGATATATATCAGTGGTAGAATGCTAATGCACGATGTCCCAGATTCAATCTTGAGTACAAAAATAAGTAAAACCTCTGTGCAGTTAGGAAATTATAGCCTGCACACGCACACACACACAGATATACCACGAACCAAGAAAAAACACCATAACAAACATAATTTCCTTTGCATTATGCTTTCACTTCATTTCATAGAATAAAAATTATGACACTATAAACAATAAAGCTCTTTGTCAAATCATTTCCTTCAGCAGAGAGCTGAATTCACAGTGTAATTTTAGTTTCCTTTATAATCTCGTAAAAGACTACGTGATAGCCGGGCGCGGTGGCTCACGCTTGTAATCCCAGCACTTTGGGAGGCTGAGACAGGAGAATCGCAAGTTCAAAGCCAGCCTCAGCAACGACGAGCCACTAAGCAACTCAGTGAGACCCTGTCTCTACATAAAACACAAAATAGGGCTGGGGATGTGGCTCAGTGGTCGAGTGCCCCTGAGTTCAATCCCTGGTACCAAAAAAACAAACAAACAAAAAAAGACTACGTGATGAGGGTTAGTCAGGTTTGAGAACTCGTCAAAAGGAGAGATACATGAAAATTAGATTTATTGCAGAGAATATCAAAGGTTGAGAATTTCAGGTGAAAGGGATGTGATAAACAATCTGTGTAGCTTTAAAGTATTTCTGAAGCTAGGCGCGGTCACGCACTTGTAATCCTAGCTACTCAGTAGGCTGAGCCAAGAGGATCACAAGTTTGAGGCAGCCGCACAACTCGGCAATATGCTGTCTCAAAGTGACACACAAAAAGGCTCAAGGCTCTGGGTTCAATCCCCCCAGTACTGGGGGGGGGGAGTCTGGTATTTGTTACTCTACAGACTCTAAACCTGCCTTTACTCATTAATAGAAATGTTTATGATATTGGACCTCCATCCCTGAACTACCTCTCTGACAGCCAACCCTCACTTACCCCCTCAGCACAGAGTCTAAGCCCCTTACTGTAGAACCTGGTTCATTTTGACTTCCCTGGCTCCATTTTTTCACTGTGGCAGTCTCCCGAGAACACTGCACCTCTCCCTGCAACAGCAGCTCTCGTGCATCTTTGGAAGGGAGACACTTGCATTTCCATCCTACAGTTCCACGCTTCCTCAAGTTCTAAGAGAATATCAAACAAAAAGCAGAGAAGAAACAATAACTTACTTGCTACGTACCAGATGATTTATTCCCCACAAAACCCAATACAGAAAACCGGCAAGAAGACAGGCACTTTTAATCCCAGGGATTCGGGACTCAGCAGACTGAGGCAGGAACCATCTCAAGTTTGAGGCCAGCCTTATCAATTTGGTGAGACCCTATCTCAAAACAAAGAAAGACTGGGATGTGGCTCGGTGGTAGAGCACCCCTGGGGTCAATCCCTGGTATGAAAAAAAAGAGAGAAAAACAGCAAAGAGGTTCGCCTCTTGCCCAACATCTACCACAATGCCAAGAAGCCTCAGAGCTGGGCCCCGGACCTATGCAGTTCGCCCGAGAGCCTGTGATCACAACCCTCGCAAGACTGAGGGGTGGGGCGGGCAAAGTCCTCCACGGTTCTGTCTACACTCCGGGTACACGTGCAACACAGTCCTCTACGCAGGACAGACTCGGGACAAAAGCAAGAGAGAGCTACAAATCATCAGGAGCCAGATAAGCAACTCCCCGGTAAGTTTAAATTCCTCACCCGGAGCAAAATATTTTGGAAAGACAGCACTGATATAAAAGCAGCAAGCTCCCAATCATTTCTAAAGTAAGTGTGAGAAGCTTAGCTGCACAACAAGCGTACCTACACTCGCTGACTAGGCGGTGCACCGCGACCGCCTTCCGCCGTGCGTCACGAGCAGTGCTCTCTAATGTGATAGAAGAGATGAGCTGAAACTCATCACACCCTTAATTCACCACAGCAGACCAAGCACACACCCCGAGTCAGGTCCTCGGCCCGCGGGACGCCCGCCGGGCTGGGACACAGACACCAACCGGCCGGGCGCTTCCAACCGGGCGGACGGCCTCTTCGTTCGCGAGGAATAAGGGCGCCGGCATCGAACCAGAGACGACGCCGGGCCAACAAGGGCCCGCCAGGGTCAGGCTCGGCCCAGGCCGCGACGCAGCGCGGTGGCCGGGCGCGCGGAGGAGCGGAGGGCGCCTGGGACCGAGCCCCGGCCTCCGCGCGCCCCCGGCCTCCGCGCGCCCCCGGCTCCTGCCCGCGCGTCCCGCCCCGCCGCGCGCCCCCGGACTCGCCCCGCGACTCTCGCCCGCGCGCCCGCCCTGTCCTGCCGCGGACGCCGGTCGCAGACACCACCTCCCCTCAGCCAACTCGTCGCCCGGATCCCCGAACATCGTCGCGCCGCCCAACCAGACGCGGGAGAAAACTGCCCCGCGCCGGCGGCCGTGGGCTCGCGGACACAGCCCCCAGCGCGCTCGCCTTCGGGCACCGAAGGACAAAGAGAGGGCGCGGGCGGAGAGCGCGTGCGCGACGGACTGGAGCGCAGAACTACCGCTCCCAGCGTGCCTTGCGGGACGCGCGCCCCGTCCGATACGCTGACGGCCGAGAGGCGCGCGCGTGGGGGCAGCCTGTGGGTGGAGCCCGTGGGAGGAGCCCGGGAGGAGAGGGACCGTGGGAGGAGCCCGTGGGAGGAGGGGGACCATGGGTGGAGCCTGTGGGAGGAGCCCGTGGGAGGAGGGGGCCGTGGGAGAAGCTCGTGGGAGGAGCCCGGGAGAAGGGGGCGTGGGAGGAGCCCATGGGAGGATCACTTGGGAGGAGCCGGGATGAGTCTGGGAGGAGGGGGCCGTGGGAGGAGCCGGGAGGAGGGGGCCGGAGGAGGAGCCCATGGGTGGAGCCCGTGGGAGGAGGGGGCCATGGGAGGAGCCGGAGGAGGGGGCCGGGGAAGGAGCCCATGGGTGGAGCCCGTGGGAGGCTGCTTCAGGCAAAAATGACCTGATAGATGTGTTTATGTAGTAGGGCTTCGTGAGCTTTTAGTGGGGGCATGTCTTTAAAACACAGCAGCTCTAAGGATGTAGCTTAGGGGTAGGCGCTTGTCTAGCATGCAGAAGTCCCTAGGTTGCCATGCCCAGCACCGAAGAAAAAAAATTTTTTAATTCCTAATGCCCTGTTGTTTGCAAGAGATTCAACAGAAGCATGCCCTCCCAAGTCCTGTGTGTGTTTGAAGGGGTTCATTAGTCACCTCTGAGTCTGTCTGAAATCGCACCTAATGATATCACAGCCTGCCCTGCATGTCATCTTTTCTTCGAGGACCGTGCTTACACTGAGAATGTAATTAGCTTGAAAGACAATTCCTCCATGTAATAGCTGGGTTTTAGTTCCTTATTGCTCTCATTTTGTTATATGCATTGTGCAGCCAGGTAGCATCCTAAATGCTTTGTCTAGAACTTGCTTGTCTACATTATTAGATGTTGGTAAGTAAGTTTTACGTTTTATATCTACAAAACAAAGTCCCATTTTCTCTATGTTCTATGGCACTTCACTCATGTTCCTTCAAAGCCCTAACCAACAAGCTCCTTCATGACGGCTCTGTTGATACCCTCCTCAAGGGCCTTCAGGCTTTATTGATATTTTCCACAAGGTCCATGCAGATTCTGGATGGTAACGCCTGGTGCTGTGTTTTAAGTTTTTATTGCAGTAGCACCCCCACCCCTGCTGCCAAATTTTTATTCCCATCACTACTGTTTTCTAAAATACCACCCAAAACTTTATAATATACATGACTATGAAGATATTATTTTTTAGGGTTGGACTACTGTAAGTTTCTTAACATTGCAGCCTCTCAAGAACTGCTTTAGTGACATAAGCCAGTAATTACAGTGACTTGGGAAACTGAGGCAGGATGATTGAAAGTTCAAGGCCAGCCTGGGCGACTTAGCAAAACTATTTCTCAGAAACTAAAGGCTGTCTGTAATCCCAGCACTTTGGGAGGCTGAGGCAGGAGACTTCTGAGTTCAAAGCCAGCCTCAGCAATGGTGAGGTGCTAAGCAACTCAGTGAGACCCTGTCTCTACATAAAACACAAAATAGGGCTGGGGATGTGGCTCAGTGGTCAAATGCCCCTGAGCTCAATCTCTGGTATCAAAAAACAAAAAAATAAATAAATAAAATAAAGGCCGGGAATGTAGCTCAGTGGCAGAGTGCCCCTGGGTTCAACTGTGGGGAGGGGGCAAAGGGAAGAAGCTGCTCACTTGACCGATGGTTTTCAAGAACAAGTACTCCAGGAAGCAAGGAAGAAGCACATGGCTTTTTATATCCTGAACAGCTTCTGAGAAGTAGAAAGTCCAGTGGTCCATTTTCAGAATACAGTACTTAGCCTTAAATCTAAAATTGGGACGAAAGAAAGGCAGCCACAGGGGAGCTAGAGAAGGGGAAGTGGTGCAAGAGCACCACAGCCTATGAGTGTGGCAGAGCCCAAGTCCATGCACCTGGACAGCCCCTGGACAAGCAGGAGGGTGGGAAAGGGGTCAGCCTGTCCAGCAGAGAGAGAACAGCAAACTGTGTGTGTCAGAGTGCATTCACCCCAAGAAGGCTTTCCCACCACAAGATTACAAAGGGAGGTGGGTATGGGGGTCGCAGTCCGTACCAAGCCAGCAGGTCAAAAGGGGGACTCCCACATTTGCCTAGCCTCCACCGTGGAAGTTGAGAAGGGTTGGAGCTGGCTGGCCGCCCGTACCCAGCCTTGCCTTCCATGGTCCATCGCAAGACAATCAGACACACCAGGGGAGTCCAATCAGAGTAGGAATCTGTTTATTTGCAGAACAAGCATTTAACTAAAAGGGCCGTTCAGCCAATCAGAGACAATGCACGTAGGTAACAGCTGCTATGCTGCAAGGCACGTAAGCACCCCAAAGTTTGCCCACTAAGCACCCCAAAGTTTGCCCACAAGCTGCACGTTTGCGGAACCAAAAGTAACTGTAAACTGATCACATATTTCTTCCTTCCTTTGTGCCTTTCCCCTTTACATAATGGCTAGTCATTAGGGCATAGCACAGAGCTAGCCCCCCACAAGTCCCCCTTTTTTGTTTTGTATGGTCCACTTTGGGAATGTGCCTGTCTTAGGTCACCTCCATCTTTCAAGGGGTCTTACCCGTCATTGGCTGCCATTCCAGCCTCATGGTGGGCCCATACCTTAAGGCCTTTGGATTTCCTGCAAGGCCACATAGACCCCGGGGTTTCAAGGGGCTTGGGGGTGCTCTTCAAGCACCTGTGTTACCACTGTGATCTTGTTTTGGAGCTGGGCTTGCGTTTCCAGCACCAGGTAACAAAAGGCAACAGAGGAAGGATGAAATCGTCAATGCTCAATAGGGCTAATTTTGGAAGGGGCTTGTGTGTTTTTTGCCACATGGTAGTAAAAACTTGGGCAGAAGGCAAAGTTTCCGCCTTTGTATGGTTGAGCTTAACAATTGAGGACTGTCAGGTTTGGTCAGGGTCCAAGATGCCCAAATAAGGAAGCTGGTCAGCGGAGCTGCAAGCCAGATGTGATGTCACTAGTGGACACGCCTCCTATCAATCAGCGAGTTTTCCTGACCCACCAGGAAGGACTCTGGCCTTCTCTTCCTGTACCCAAGCCCTCCCCTTCCTGACCGGGTTTTCTTGAAATTCTCTATGCATGGAATCTCCGATGCCATTTCTCCCGACCCGCTCTGATGGACGGGGGATTTGGTCCAAGGGCGCATTCCAATAAAGCCTTGCCGAGTGGCTTAATTCATCTTCTCCTGGTCGTGTGATATTTACAAGGACAACAATTGGAAGGACAAATTTAACATCTTATCATTTTAGGGTCCCCTGATATAGGTAGAGTAATTTTTTATCATTTGAGTAGCATAAATTTTCAGAAAGGATTGACAGAGGTGAACATAGAGAGAATTACAAAGGGGCTGGGATTATGGCGCAGTGGTAGCATGCTCACCTAGCACACATAAGGCACTGGGTTCGATCCTCAGCACCACATAAAAATAAAATAAAGATATTCTGTCCACCTACAACTAAAAAATAAACATTAAAAAAAAGAGAGAATTACAAAGGTGTCTCTGTTGTATAGATAATATAGTCAATTGTTCTGATAGAATATCCATTTCTTGTTGGGGGATCAATACTCCCAGCGAGGTGACTGCTGAGAGTCAAATGTTGTTCTTGTCACGAATGACCTCTTGGAGCTTTTGGGCAGTCTGAGTAGTTTGTGTGATCGTGATGGCAGCAGCGGTTGCAGCAGCGGCGGATGCAGCCACAGCAGCGATCACAGTGGCAGTGATTCCGAAGTCCCTCTGTTAAGGCTGGGTGCCGTTGTAGAATTGGAGGCTCTGTCAGAATTCCAGTCAGCACCAGGCAAGCAGTTCATCGTGGTCATTTATATGGGCTCATTCCTGTAAATTAAGGAGATAGATTGCCCCTCAAGGGTAGATGCTCTTGGGTCAATATTTAAGGTTTTAGCAGGTACCCAAATAGGACTTGATTTGCCTATTGGGAAAACACATCCAAAGCCTCGGCCTGCACTTATTGGGTCCATGCCAACATAAGGCGTCTGATTGGACCAATGTCTTTGGAAGGCCACTAGAGGCTGTTTTTTTTAAAAATTTAAAATATTTATTGTGAGCATAGCCATTTGCAGCTGATCATGGGGGTTGGTTTTTTTTTGTTTGTTTGTTTTTTTAATTGTTTTTGTAATTGATCCTTTATAGTTTTTTGTAAAGGTAATTGTTTTTGTAATTGATCCTTTATAGTTTTTTGTAAAGGTAATTGTTTTTGTAATTGATCCTTTATAGTTTCATTATGTCGCTCTACGATGGCTTGTCCTCTTGGATTGTATGGAATTCCAGTGGAATGTTTAATATGCCATTGGGCAAAAATCCCTGTAGGGCTTGGCTCACAAAACAAGGCCCATTGTCTGTTTTGATTGCCTATGGGACGCCCATGAATAGCATTGCCTGCTTTAGAGCCTTAATTATATGGGTTGCTTTTTCCCCTGTAAAGGCAGAAGCATATAATGAGCAGTATAGCCATTAAATATTGAGAAGAAAACATGAAAAGTATTTACATGGATCCGTTTCTTTTTTTTTTTTTTTTTTGGTACTGGGGATTGAACTCAAGGGCACTCGACCACTGAGCCACATCCCCAGCCCTATTTTGTGTTTTATGTAGAGACAGGGTCTCACTGAGTTGCTTAGCGCCTCGCCATTGCTGAGGCTGGCTTTGAACTCGCAATTCTCCTGTCTCAGCCTCCCAAAGTGCTGGGATTACAGGCTTGAGCCACGGCGCCCGGCTGGATCTGTTTCTTATATAAATGCTATAACATGAGAAACACCCAAAACCAATAGAGTTTTACCATCAAGGTGCACACTCAGTAAAAGAAAACAACAACAAAACATTATAAAAGGTACAGAAAATGTGTGGCTATGAATCAGATATATAATCTAAAGGTAGAAACTTTAAAAACATTAATAGCATTAAGTCAGTGCCATTCAGTTGTGTTTTCATTTTGCTTTTGTTTTAGAAGCTGCTGTTTTGACTCAAGAAAAATCTCTAAGGCTAACATTTTTTAAAGTATTATCCATTTTTGTCAAAATAAACAAGATTCAGCTGTTCTCAAATATTTATAGATTTTGGATTTGAAAATGAGTGATTTTCCAGAGAAAGAAAGCGAATTTTTGTACAAAACCACATTCTGAATTCATCAGTAGTCCTTAGTAGCACCACTTCACAGTCTTTAACTGTAGCTCTGATACAAGTTGCTTTCATTTGCCATTCAGGCATCCAGTACAGGAGAAGGAGGAGAAACCTGCAAGTACAAATCACTTCTAAAGAAACTAGGGCAAGCTTCCAGTGATGCAAATTATAACCATAATGTCCATTTCATGTTCCTGACCCTCGTTGATAGTCTTCCTTTCTTTTTTGTCCATATCTACAGTGGTTTGAAAGGTCTTATGCTTAACAACAACTGAAGAACAATAGCATTATGTTATTATTCCTCTCAACTGTTGATATTAGCAGGGCATTCAAAAGTTGACTCTCCTGTGTCCAGACATTAAGATCCTAGGATGTTTCTGTTCCCAGGGGGCAAAGAGACCCCCTTTGGGCTTAGTAGGATCCTTCCTGTCGATTGGAGGAGTGGCTGAGGACCTCCTAAAATTAAGCCTTTCCTCCTGATCAAAACATTCCTGTTTTGTCTTTTCCTCCGAGTCCTCGGAAGGTCCTTCTGATTTCTTTATTTCTTCCCTACAGTCTTTAACTGTAAGGGAAGTTTGCCACAAGTTTGCCCACGAGCTGCACGTTTGCAGAACCAACAGTAACTGTAAACTGATCACATATTTCCTCCTTCCTTTGTGCCTTTCCCATTTACATAATGGCTAGTCATTAGGGCATAGCACAGAGCTAGCCCCCCACAGGTGGGGACAACTTTAAATAACCCAAGGTACATTTCTTCAAATAACCCAGTAGGAGACATCAAAACCTAGGCAACTTCAGGAAGACTGTGCACCCCTTAGCACTCAGCAACGAGGAGCCAGGGGAAGGACCTTGGGGATAAAATGTTGGTTGTGCCTAATCTGTGCATCTCTAACACTATACACCAGATCTTGCAAGACCATCATTAAAGTAAAGCCACTGTTTGTGCTATACCTGTGTCTTAGTCCACTCTTTGGGTTTGGACAGGTAAGCGTGTTCTCACACTTCACCACATTCTTTTGCCTTAATGTAAGTTACAAAACTCAAAGCAGTGGGATGAGACCTTCAGTGAGAGGAACAGCTAAGGCCACATTATAAAAGATGTGGAATGAGAGACACTGTTAGAGCCATCTTTGGAAAAGAAAATATGCCACCTGTGTCAACAAGGGTCAATTACAGGGATTTCATATGGGCCCCCCAATGCAGATGTATAAGCAGGTGTGAAAAAGAGACCTGGGTTCCATTTATTTTTTTTTTTAATATTTTTTAGTTATACATGGACACAGTGTTTTTGTTTCTGTTTATTTTTATGTGGTGCTGAAGATTGAACCCAGTGCATCACACATGCGAGGCAAGCGCTCTGCCACTGAGCCACAACCTCAGCCCCCTGGATTCCATTTATTCTGAAAATTTTCATCTATTAGATTAGCCTATGATATTTTCTTCTGCTGTCTCTATACTGATTTGGTGTAAAGATATTAAAGTGAATTTAGGAATAGTTTATCCTTTGAATTTTTTCTAATACTTCCTAACTCACATGATGATAAAGTCCTCAATGTTTGATAAACTTTTCTTGGACAAACATTTAGGCTTCTAATTTTTTTCATTTTGATTTCACTATTGATTTATTTAGTTTTGCTTCTTCTTGGTTAATTCCAGCAATGTATAATTTCCTAGAAAATTAAACAAATGTTATATAAGATAATATTGAAAAGTTATCTAAGGTAACAAATTTAGAGATTTGTGGTTTCTTTGTATTCTCTTAGTTTTCAAAAACCTAAACTGTGTGTGTGTCCTCTTTTCCTCTAATATTATTTATAAGTACTTTATCATGAATGTCCATGAATCAATCTGCCCCACAATCTGAGAAAGAAATCACAAATAATCTCCAACCTCAGTATCCTGCTCCCTCTTCCTCTCACTGATTTCTCCACATAGATAGAAGCTATCTTTTTTGGTTATCATTTCCTAGCATTTTTGGTGGGGTGTACAGGGGATTGAACTCATAGGCACTTAACCACTGAGCCACATCACCAGCCCTTTTTAATATTGTATTTACAGACAGGGTCTCACTGAGTTGCTTAGGGCCTCACTAAGTTGCTGAGGCTGCCTTTGTACTAGCGATCCTCCTGCCTCAGCCTCCTGAGCCACTGGGATTACAGGCATGTGCCACCAAGCCCAGCTCCTAGATTTTTTGTTTCTTTTTTTTTTTATCATATCAGTATATATGTCTAAATAACACATAATTCCATTTTGCTTTATTTTGGTTTTAACTCCCAAAAGGCTAAAGGTATTATGCTACCTGAAGCCTTTTGGGAGTTACCTTTATCATCTAGTATTATAAATCTAGAACTTGAACATGTTGCTTATTCTATTACAGTTTATATATTCATTGACTGAATATAGTGGTTTATTCATTTTCATGTTACATATTTATTAGATTTTTCATTTTCTTTGAAAGTTTTTTGAGATAATTACAAATTTACCTACAGTTTCTGAGTGTAGTGGCACACGCCAGTAGTCCCAGGTATTAATAGGGACTAAAGCAGGAGATCCCTTGCGCACAGGAGTTCAAGACCAGCCTGAGCAACACAGAGAGAACCCATCTAAAAAAAATTACCAGCAGGGCTGGGATTGTAGCTCAGCGGTAGAGCGCTTGCCTTGCATGCGTGAGGCCCTGGGTTCGATCCTCACACCACGTACAAAGCAATAAAATAAAGACATTGTGTCCATCTACAACTAAAAAAATATTTTAAAAAAATTACCAGCAGTGTGAAAATTAATAGGGAAATCCCTCCTACACTTTGCCAAATTTTCACCACTGTTAACGTTTTAACAAAATTATTACAATATCAGCCTTTAGGTGCAGGAGGAGAATTATGTTCTGGTGCCATGCTCTCTGTAAGGCTATATGATCTAGTAGGTTTATACTGTTATTCAAATTATCTATTTCCTTGTTAAGGGTTATGGGTTAAATTGTATCTCCTTTCACAGAAAGAGATTGTTGGAATCTTAACTCCCATTCCTCAGAGTTTAATCTTATTTGGAGACCGGATCTTTTTTTTTTTTTTTCCTATTACTTTCTTTTTTTTTTTATTTTTATTTTATTTAAATGCATTTCAAGTCATAGTACATAACCAGATCTCTGTTTTTCCATTTCTCTGATTGCAAACCAAATAAAGTCACACCATTAGAGTCTTCATAGATGTGCCAGGGGTAGTAAAGACCATCTCAAATAACCATCATTACTATGTCCATTTCCCTTTCCTTCCTCCCCCCTCCCCCAACCATGTTTAGAGCTCCTGCATTTCTCCTATGTTTCCCGTTCCCATCCCCCCTTATGTATTCTTATCCACTAATCAGAGAGAACATTCGGCATTTAGTTTTTTGGGATTGGCTTACTTCACTAAGCATAGTGTTCTCCAATTCCATCCATTTGCCTACAAATGCCATAATTTTATTCTCTCTTATTGCTGAATAATATTCCATAACAAAGCTCATCTTTCTAAAATGAGGTCACATTAGTGTTGTACCCTAAGCCAGTATGACTAGTGTCCTTATAAATAGGGAAGTTTAGACACAGACACATGGAAGATGAGGTAAAGAAACATAAAAAGACCCCCATCAGCAAACAAGGAAGAGGCCTAAAACAGATCTATCCCTCGCGGCCCTCAGAAGGAGGCCGAGACAGAAGACTCAGCTTCCAGAATCGTAAGGCAACGCATCTCTGTTACTTAAGCCACCTGGTTTGTGGCTCTTTGTCATGGAAACCCTAGAAAACTCATAGATGGGTTTGCTGCTTAGTTGTTCTACGTATTATTGGAGGTGCTATATTGAATCTACAATTATGGTTGTTTCTCTCCTTATTTCTGTGAGATTTTGCTTCACATATTTTGGTTCTCAGTTATTAGGTACATATAAATTTATAATTGCTGATCATCTTGATGTATTCACTCTTTTATTTTTATACAATGTGGCACTATCTCAAGTAGAAATTTTGTTGTAAAGACTATTTGGGGGGATGGGCATGTGGCTTAGCTTGTACAGCATGCACAGGGCCCTGGGTCTGATTCCCAGCACAATATAATTTTTTTAAGCATTTATTTTTTAGTTGTAGGTGGACAGAATATCTTTATTTTATTTTTTTATGTGGTGCTGAGAATTGAACCCAGTGCCTCACACATGCTAGGCGAGCACGCTACCACTGAGCCACAACCTCAGCCCACAACAATATAATTTTATAATAATAAAGTTATAGTCTACTTTGTCTGACATTAGGATAATCACTCAAGTTTTATTGTGGCTACTGTTTGCAAGATATATATTTCCACTCTTTTACTTCTAGTCTATTTATATATTGAATCTAAAGCGTAGAGCACTCAGAGGTTCTACTTCATTATCCAGTTTCACACTCCGAGCCTTTTGATTTAGCTCATTCCTATTTGTTATTGATATAATTGGATTTTATAACTGCTATTTTCCCTTTCACTTATTATGTCTCATTTTGTCTCTATTATTCCTTCATTACTCTTTTGCACGAAATGAATATTGTCTAATGTAAATTTGCATCTTTTTTTTTTTTTGCAGTACTGGAGAATGAGCCAATAGGGCTCAACCATTGAGTCACATCCCATGTTTTTATTTTTTAATTGTCTTGAGATAGGAGTTTGCTAAATTACTGAGGCTGGCCTCAAACTTGTGATCCTTCTGTCTCACCCTCTCAAGTAGGTGGGATTCTGGAAATGCACCTGGCTGCAATGTTTGAGTTTTAGTTTTTGCAGTACTGAGGATTGATCCCAGAGCCTTGCGCTTGAGAGTGCTCCACCACCGAGCTACACCTCAAGAGCTCATTTTTATCATCTTCTTGTGAGACAAGGTCTTGTTATGTGGTAGGGACTTCCTCAGAACAAAGGAAAGATAATATGACACCATAAGTGTCAGTGTGCACATTCCACAAGTCACACTGTGGCTACTCTATAGTACAGAAATGCGATTCCCAATCAGACTGCCCATTGCCTTACATGGGAGCTGGCAGGAAAGAGGACCTGACTAGAGATATGCAAGGCTGCAACTCCTCGTCGGGTACTCTACCTTTGGATAAGAACCTGCTGAGCTCCTACCAGCAAGAATAAACACACTTCTTGCTGAAGGCTCGGGTGTCCTCTCTCTCTACTCAGAATCCTGCCACAGCTAAGGTTCCCAGGCTGGCCTTGAACTTGCCATCCTCTTGCCTCAGCCTTCTGAGTCACTGGGATTATAGGTATGTGTCACCACAATTAAAACTTGTAATTTTTTTCTTAGAGATTTTTTTCACCATATTTTTTAGTTATTTCTTCCAGGCATAGCTACTACTGATTTATACTACCTTAATTCCAACTGGATGTTAAAAACCTATTCCTCATTGTTATTATTGGGGAGGGTATTGGAGACTGAGTCCAGGGACACTTTACCACTGAGCTACAGCCCCAGCCTTTTTTTTATTAAGTTGAAGATGGACACAATACCTTAATCTATTTATTTTATATGTGGTGCTGAGGATTGAACCCAGTGCCTCACACATGCTAGGCAAGTGCTCTACCACTGAGCCACAACCCCAGCCCAACCCCAGCCCTTTTAAATTTATTTTGAGCCAGTGTATTTTTTTTGGTACTAGGGATTGAACTCAGGGGCACTCGACCACTGAGCCACATCCCCAGCCCTATTTTGTGTTTTATGTAGAGACAGGGTCTCACTGAGTTGCTTAGCGCCTCGCCATTGCTGAGGCTGGCTTTGAACTCGCGATTCTCCTGTCTCAGCCTCCCAAAGTGCTGGGATTACAGGCGTGCGCCACCACACCCAGCTTGAGTCAGGGTCTTGCTAAGTTGCCCAGGCTGGCCTTGAACTTGTGGCCCTCCTGCCCTAGCCTCCCAAGCCACTGGGATTACAGGTGTGTGTCACCACACCCAGCCAATTTATATCTTTTAAAGAAGCTGAGGGAAGAATGGAAACATGTATTTACAGTTTTTGTTGTATGTGCCACTTGTCCTCTTTCTGATTGTCATTTGCACCACTGGCCTAAGTCACCATCTGGAGTCCTTTCCCTGGCTTGACACAATTGTGCTCCCACTTTCCTTCCTTGTGGTGTTCTTTTTTTTTTTTAGTTCTGGGTGGACACAATGTCTTTATTGATTTATTTTTAGGTGGTGCTGAGGATCGAACCCAGGGCCTCACGCATGCGAGGCAAGCGCTCTGCCACTGAGCCGCAATCCCAGTGCCCTTGTGGTGTTCTTGACGGATAAGGTCCACCTCTTCGCGTGAGGGCGGCGGGAGCAGCACAGCTTTCCTGGCAGGACTCTTGCTTGGCGCTCTGGTTCCCCTTCCACACGCTCCAACCTCCTGCTGCCCTCCGCTGCTTCTGGAGTCAGCTGTTGATCCTAGTGGATCTCCCTTGCAGTCCATTTCTCTTTGCTGCTCTCAACATTTTCTTCTTTTCAGATTTCAGCGTTTTCAGTATTATGTTAGATGATACCCTTTCTCTGCATGTATTCAACTTGTAGTTCATTGAGCTTTTTGAATGTACAGATGAGAACTTCTCATCAAATTTGGAAAGTTTTTAGCTATTATGCCTCTGATTACCTTCTTTGCTCCTTTTTCTCTCTCCTTTCCTTCAGGTACGTCCATTCTGCCCATGTGGGCATGCTTGATTTTGTCCCACACTTACCTGAGGCTGTTTTTTTTTTTCTTTTCCCATCTTCTTTGAATTACATAACCATGATCAATTTGTCAGTTTTTAAATTCTTTTTTCTGCTAATTCAAATCGATTGATAATCTTCTCTACTTCATTTTTTATTTCAGTTTTTGTAATAATTGCAGAATTTTTTTTTACTAGGTGCAGAATTTCCACCTAGTTCTTGTGATCATTTTCTTTTTGCTATCCCCTGTTTGATGAACATTGTCTTCATGCCTTCCTTTACTACTTTAAGCATGAGTTTCCTTTATTTCTTTTTTTTTTTTAATTTTTTTTCTTAGTTGTAGATGGACACAATGTCTTTATTTTATTGCTTTGTATGTGGTGCTGAGGATCGAACCCAGGGCCTCATGTATGCGAGGCAAGCGCTCTACCGCTGAGCCACAATCCCAGCCCCTCCTTTATTTCTTTGAACATATTTATAACAGCTACTTTGAAGTCTTGTGTTAGTCTGCTACATGGCCATGCCTGCAGGAAGTTTTTGTTTCTATTAAGGTAATTTTTGTTGCTGTTATTTTTCTCACATATCAGACTTTCCTGTTTCTTTTTATGTTTTAAATAATGTAGCATCTCAACTTTGGATACTGGCTCCTTAGGCTATCATTAGTGTTACAGCCAGCTCTTTGCATAGTGACTGGCAGGTTATTTAGCTCTTTCTGACTCACAGGTGATGTCTCTAATGCTGCCACTGAGGATGCAGACTTAGCCACCTACCATCACTGTGATGACAGTTTTGGCAGTGTCTTCTCTCCCTTCTTCAGCTGTTGAGCACTATTAATTGCTGGCTATTATTTTTGAGGTATTGTTTTGGCTTTGGAAGTAACTGAATCAGTTCTACCATCTGATTCCATCAAATCTGTATAGCTTTACAGGAACAGTGTTTGAGGTCACTGGCTATGTTAGGATCCCAGGAGCGCTTTTTGTTTTTTAGCTATCTCTCTCCCTGGTAACTCCAGAAAATTAGACAGTCTGATTTAGCTTTTGTCTCTGATGAGGCTACCAGTCTCATCTTTTCTTTTTTTTCCAAGTTTTTTAAACATTGTTTTAAAATTAAGAAGCTGACTTCATGTTTCATCTCTGATGTTAAGTAATCAGAAGTCATCAATCTTTTTTTTTTTTTTTTGGTACCAGGGTTTGACCTCAGGGGTACTTGACCATTGAGCCCCATCTCCAGCCCTATTTTGTGTTTTATGTTGAGACAGGGTCTCACTGAGTTGCTTAGCACCTCACCATTGCTGAGGCTGGCTTTGAACTCGCGATTCTCCTGTCTCAGCCTCCCAAAGTGCTAGGATTACAGGTGAGCACCACCGTGCCCAGCTAGAAGTCATCAATCTTATCCTTACAGTAACAAAGATGTCTGAAAATCAAATTACATTTCTTGAACCCAACAATGGACTGCTAGAGCTGCCAACTGGTGTATATAATCTTGAGGAATAGCTGGAGACAGAACATGGGCTAATTTGAGATTAAGGAAACCTTGGGGTCCTGTAGACTTGGGGAAACCCTCACAGTTCCACAGTGTTCCTTCCAGATACCCCACCAGTTTCCCACTGAAGATTCCAAAAAGACCTCATGTCTCTGATAGGATTAGGTTGTGAATTAAAAATCAAATCAATTAAGGACAAAGTTTCAAAGAAAAATATTGGGAATATTGCAGTCAGAGACGGGAGTAAGGGTGGCAGTGCGGGTGGTACATGTTGATGAACCACTTGTGAAAGTCATAGTCCTCAACACAGACTCACTTAAAGGCTGGATAAGATTAGAACAAACTCCCTTGTCCCATGTCTGACCTGCACAACAGCAGGATCTGGTATGACAACAGTCAATTACGGCTGAGAGAGCTGTAATACAGATTCTTTCTCCCTGAAGTAGTGTTTAAGGAAACTCAAATGGTGAGATTTAAAAAAAAAAGTACAGGATGAAAACCTAAAGCCTCTGGTACTTTTAGCTGCAAGCAAGTATTAACACCAGACAAGTCCTCACCAGATAAAATAAATACTCCTTATTTACCTCATTTTTAATTATTCAATAAAACATGTCTGGCTTTCAACAAATAATTACAAGACAGGCCAGGAGACATGCTAAAATGCAGTCTGAAGATAAAAATCAGACTCAAACATATCAAGCATGTTTGAATTGCCAAGTTAAAAAAAAACTAACATAATTATGATTAATATGTTACATACCCTAATGAGAAAAAAGTATACTGCATGCAAAAACTTATAAATTATGTTAGGGAAAAATGGGAGCTTTAAGAATCAAAACAAAATTCTAGAAATCAAACATACTGAAGTAGAAAGGAAGAATGCCTTCTGATACCATCAATTAAATTATGGTCAAGGAAAGAAATCGTGATCTTGATGATAAGTAATTAAAAATTTTGCAAACAATACAAAGGAAATAAAAGCAACCCAAGAACTGTGGGACAATATCAAAGAATAAAGCACACATAATTAGAATACAAAAGAAGAAAGGAAAAAAGAGCAGAAAAAAATATTTGAAGTAAAAAAATCTGAAAATTTTTCAAAAACTTAGATGAGGTATAAAGCACAGATTTGGGGGCTGGGATTGTGGCTCAGTGGTACAGCACTTGCCTTGCATGCATGAGGCACTGGGTTCGATCCTCAGCACCACATAAAAATAAATAAATAAAGATATTGTGTCCATCTACAACTAAAAAAATTTTTTTAAAAAGCACAGATTTTGAGAGAATATAAAGTAGGATAAGTACAAAATATCAATATATGAATAAATAAAGTAATACCTAGTCAACTCATATTCAAATTACAGAAAAATAAAAATAAAAGAAAAAAATTTGAAAGAAAAAAGAAAAATAATTGCCTTACTTATACAGCTATAGAGAAATAAGGATAAGAAAGTCATTGGATAGCATAGTAACCAATTTTTATCTTCAGCTGATGTTCCTAACACAGTCCTTTTCTCCATTGTAGGCATAGCCCTGAGCCAACATCCATGTGAATTCCACAATTTGAGTCCTTTTTATATTCAATCTGCCAGTCTATGTCCTTTCATTGATGAGTTTAGGCCATTAACATTCAGAGTTATTAATGAAATATGGCTTGTATTCTCATTCATTTTAGTGTATTTTTGGTTTATAACTTGGTTTCTCTTTTGATTGGCTTTTTATTTAGTGTAGTTCCTCACTTTGCCGATTTTCATTGTTGTTTTTCATTTCCTCCTTGTGAAATAGTTTGCCAAGAATGCTCTCTAGTTCAGGCTTTCTTGCTGTAAATTCTTTTATTTATCATGGAAGGTTTTTATTTCATCATCAAATCTGAAGCCTAATTTTGCTGGATGTAAGATTCTTGGTTAGCACCCATTTTCTTTCAGAGCTTGGTATATGATGTTCCAGAATCTCCTGGCTTTAAGGGTCTGAGTTGAGAAATCTGCTGAAATCCAAATTGGTTTCCCCCTGTATGTAATCTGTTCCATCTCTCTTGCAGCTTTTAAAATTTTATCATTATTGTGTATGTTAGGCATTTTCACTATAATGTGCCTAGGTATGGATCTGTTGTAGTTTTGTACATTTGGTGTTCTGTAAGCCTCTTGCATTTGATTTTCCAATTCATTCTTCATGTTTGGGAAATTTTATATTATTTCATTGAAGAGATTGTACATTGCTTTGGTTTGTACCTCTGTGCCTTCCTCTATCCCAATAATTCTTAGATTTGGTCTTTTCATGTTATCCCATAGCTCCTAGATGTTCTGTTCATGGTTTCTTACCATCTTCATTGTGTAGTCAACTTTATATTTATGTATTTTGTCTTCATTGTCTGAGGTTCTGTCTTCCAAGTTCTCTAGTCTGTTGGTGATGCTTTCTATGGAAATTTTTATTTGGTTTATTGTTTCCTTCATTTCAAGAATTTCTGCTTGGTTCTTTTTCAAAGTCTCTATCTCTTTCTTGAAGTAATATTTTGCTCCCTGTATTTGCTCTCTGATCTCTTTGTTGGAGTGGTCAATGGTTGCCTCTATTTGTTGTCTAATCTCTTTGTTGGAGTGAACAATTGTTGCCTGTATTTGCTCTCTTATATTATTCTGTGCTTCACAGATCATTTTAATTATGTGCATTCTTGAATTCCTTCTCTGACATTTCATCTAGTGTGTTGTCAATGGATTCTATTGTTGTAGCATCTTGGTTTGATTGGGACATTTTCTTCCCTTGTTTTTTCATGTTGTTCATGTGTCTTCCTCTCTAGCAGTGCCAATCTGAAGTATTACAGTTTCTACCCTATAATCTTAGTGTCCCTGCAAGTTACCAATACCTCACCTCTGGTGTAACGAGGCATGCAGGGACCTTGGGGATGATCTTCCTGGTCCTGGCTGTTGACTCTAGATGGATATAGGCAGGGACAGCCATCGGTTGGTAGATGGGTGGCTGCAGCACGGTCAGTCCTACCAGTCTCCTCTTAATACTATAGCACTACAACTTCCATTGGAGAATGCTATAGGCTGGACTTACACTACAGCCCATTAAGTCAGTTCCTTTGGGGGAAAAACTGGAACTCTGCTTCTCCTCTTGAGCATAATTTTGAGCCACAGTCCTGGAGCTGGTGGTGGGATAGTGGCTCACCTCTCTTTGATTTATTCCCTAACTTAGGATCTGGAAGCTCAGTGTGGGGGAAGGGGGATGGAAAAGAGCTCTGGCCTCTGGGGCTCTCCACTTCCCTCTCCTGGTGTGAAATCTCTGCTTTAAAAAGGGGCTGGGTGCCAGGCACAGTGGTGCATGCCTGTAATCCCTGCAGCTTGGGAGGCTGAGGCATGAGGATCACGAGTTCAAAGCCAGCCTCGGTGATGGTCATGTGCTAGCAACTCAGTGAGAACTTGTCTCTAAATAAAATAAAAATAGGGCTGGGGAGCTGGGTGTGGTGGCTCACGCTTGTAATCCCAGCACTTACGGAAGCTGAGACAGAAGAATCGTGAGTTCAAAGCCAGCCTCAGCAACGGCGAGGCGCTAAGCAACTCAGTGAGACCCTGTCTCTACATAAAACACAAAATAGGGCTGGGGATGTGGCTCAGTGGTGGAGTGCCCCTGAGTTCAATCCCCAGTACCAAAAAAAAAAAAAAAAATAGGGCTGATATGTGGATCAGTAATTGAGTGCCCCTGGGTTCAAAAAAAAAAGGGAATGATCTGGGTGAGGGCGATTTGGTCCCTGTATGCTCAATATGCTAGAACTTGTGTTGAGCCTCCATCCCACGAGTGAAGGCTGGATGGAAGAGGGAGTGCCCACATCCTGGGAACCCTTGTGTGGAACTTCATCTCTATAATAGATAGCTGGGGGTGGGGACAGGGTTCTGAAGAGGCACTTTAGGCCCCAGCTGGGAGCTGGAGGAGTGGAAGCCTGGAGGCTTTGTACACTTCTCTGGTGGAGTTTCCACCATGGTGAGCTGGAAAGGAGGGAGTGAGAGATTGTTCAGATGCCGCAGACTCTCACTGTTCACACCAAGTTTTAGTAGGTTACCTTGAATGTTTCTCCATTTGATGTATGTCCTTCTGCTGTTTCCAGAGACTTTCTTTCTTTCTTTTTTATTTTAAATATTTTTTAGTTGTAGATGGACACAATGTCTTTATTTTATTGCTTTGTATGTGGTGCTGAGGATCGAACCTAGGGCCTCACGCGTGTGAGGCAAGCGCTCTACCGCTGAGCTACAATCCCAGCCCTTTCAATACTACATAGCTTCACCAGGATTCAGTTCTAAGAACTCCTTAGTTTGCCATGCTGAAAGGGGAACTCCCTATTCCATCCTCTTTTGAGTGCTTCTGTACTTTTTAGCATAGCAAGATGATCAAATGTCATCTATTTTCCCAACTGCCCTAGACTGAGCCAATGCTCTTCAGTTCCTTACAGTGGGAAATGGTATCTAGATAGCAAGGTAAAATGGCCAATGTGCTTATTTTTAAAGGATGTGATTCTCAGATCTATCAAGATACAGAGCAAGAAGTATGCACATCTGTGTCTGTCTTTATAAACAGCTGAGTTCATACTGATACTTCCCATTCCAGCCCAACACTATAGGGAATCCTGGTCAAAATTCCTAACTTCCTTTACCAACAGTGAGAAACCAGGCTCTCATTTTCCATACTATAATTACTTGCTTGGTCCAGAATACACATTAGTTTCAGAATTGCCTATCCATTTCACTGTGAAAAACCAGTTCCTAACAAGAATTCATTAATTCCTTGTAGTTCTTAAGGATGAGGACATTAGTTGAAGTACTGTATTCAGGAAATATACATAGAGTGGATATACAGTCACAGAACATTATACACATGTATGAAAATGTTGCAAAGATGGGGCTAGGGTTGTGGCTCAGTGGTAGAGCACTTGCCTAGCACGCGTGAGGCACTGGGTTCAATTCTCAGCACCACATACAAATAAATAAAGATCCATCAACAACCAAAAAAATATTTAAAAAAGAAAATGTTGCAAAGAAACCCATTATTTTGTACAATTAATATGTACTAATAATGAACAAATATACAAAAAGACACATCCTCTTAGTCCAGTATCACAAGCTCTAGTTAAACAATCTGTTTCTAGTTTATTCATCCATTCAGTATTTCTACAGGAATGTGCAGCTATTTTGTATTTCTTCTTCTTCTTCTTCTTTTTTTTTTGGTACTGGGGATTGAACTCGGAGGTACTCCACCACTGAGCCACATTCCCAGCTCTATTTTGTGTTTTATGTAGAGACAGGGTCTCACTGAGTTGCTTAGTGTCTTGCTGTTGCTGAGGCTGGCTTTGAACTCGCGATTCTCCTGTCTCAGTCTCCCAAAGTGCTGGGATTACAGGCATGTGCTACCGCGCCTGGTTTGTATTTCTTCTTTTGATCTAAAAAAATTTTTTTGGTACTGGGGATTGAACCTAAGGGTGCTTAACCACTAAGCCACACCCCAGCCCTTTGTTAGAAATGTTTTTTAGTTGTAGATGGACACCTTTATTTTAATTTTTATTTTTGTGTTGCTGAAGATTAAACCCAGCACTGCACATGTACCAGGCAAGCGCTGTACCACTGAGCCACAATCCCGGCTCCCCGGCCCTCTTTATTCTTTTGGTGCCAGGGATTGAACTCACGGGCCCTCAACCACTGAGCCACATCCCTAGCCCTGTTTTGTGTTATGTAGAGACAGGTCTCACTGAGTGGCTTAGTGCTTTGAACTCGCCATTCTCCTGTCTCAGCCTCTCACAGTTACAGGCGTGCACCACCGCGCCCGGCTCTTTTTATTCTTAATTTTGTGATAGAGTCTTGCAAAGTTGCTGAAGCTGGCCTTCAAATTGCCATGTTCCTGCCTCAGCCTCCCAAGTTGCTGGGATCACAGGCATGCACCATGGTGCCCAGGGCTGCATTTCTTCTATTGCAACTCAAGTTCTCCAGGAACACATGCTGATAGAGTTCAGCCTGCAGGACATCTTTTGGAGGCCAATACCTGAGGAAGGGAGGAAGTCAACTGGGCGGAGGGACAAGCTGGACTGCAGTCCTGGCCTGGTGAAGCCTTGACCTACCCCCAGAGCTCTGGAGCACAGTGGGCCCATGGCTGAGGCTTTACACAATTGCAGCAGTCACTGGATGCAGGGCACCCCTGAAGGAGCATGCTCTCTTACCAAGGGGTTCTCTGCAACTGAGGAAAACCTAGACAAACTGATAGAGCTGCCAGCCAGTCTCTTGGTATCACAGAAGCTGGGACAGCATGTCCTTTATTAAAGGGGGGTCTGGACACATATCTGTCCATGCCAGTTGGGCTCGCTTCTTCCTCACTCCTTCATGTAAATCTGGAGAGGAGCTCTTCCAGGGTTCCAGTGAGCCTCTCTTCCTGCAAAAACTTAAGAGAGGAAGTTCATAGGATGAACCCTAACCAACACTCATCTTCTCCCTCCTCTACGCCCACATTTCCTCACTCTCGGGCATCTCATTAGCCCCAGTGGTTTATCTGCTTGATAACTGAACTCTCATCCCCCATAGGTCTGAGCCTCTGGTCACCATTGCCTTCTCAGGCCAGCGCTGCAGCCTGGTCACTTCCTACTGGGCAAGGGAGTACAAAGAGCACCTACATTTAGGTGCACCGTTGCTCCTGGACCCCAGTGTGTAGCAGATGATTTTAGTTATGATGATCACGGTGACTTGGCCCTGACTCCTCTCCTTGTCTCCTGCTCCCTGGACACAAGGACTCCAAGGAGTCCAGGCAGCAGCCAGAGTTTATACTTCAATGGGATTCTTGCTGCATCTTCTGGTCAAAGTGCATACCCCATTAGGACTGGGATCTCTAACCCAGCTGCAGGGAGGAGGAAGTTTCCTCATGGTTGACTGGGAGTGATGTTAACCAGGCCAGGCCTGCTCTGGCCCCACGGTTCCTGGACCAGGTGTTCTTCCTGTTGGGGAGAAGAGTAGCACACCAGGCCAATTTCCTGCTCGAATCCTGGGGAGGACTGTAGTGGTGGCCATGCTCGCAGTCTGGTGTTTCCCTTCCCCACAGCAGGCCATGTGGGGCTGTTACTCTAGCAGTGGGGATGGGGGGTGGGGACTTAAGCATATAGTTTAACCAGCAGATTCCCGGGACACGGGTCCCTCTGCACCTTACGTAAGGACTTATCACGGAGAATCATCACCTCTACTCTTCTTCAAATAACACAAATTTTTGTTTTCCAATATTACACACTACTGTTTTCTGGGGTTTACTTCCAAATTCCCATGCTTTCAGACTAAGAGTGTCTCAATGTTGGTCGTCCGCGGTGACAAGTTTACTACACTAATGCAAGATGTTAAACTAGGCCCTTGTTCTTTCCCAGCCCGTGCCAGCCCATCCCTCCAGCCCCACTGTGATCATGTTTGTTCGCTGCGGGGATTGGGTGCCTGACCTGATGGGCTTCACCCTCCTGATGCCACCAGTATCCACTGGAAACGTCAGCCAGCTTGCCGGAGATCTGATCACTTCTACATTGAACGCGCATAAAACTGGTTGCTTCTGTACCGACTGCCTGGGGCCAATGGTTGGGAACAGTTCATATGCAAATTCAGAAGACAATTCAGCAGCACTCAGTACAAATGCTGAAGTATATTCTTTGCCTTCAAGGAAGCTTGTGGCCTTTCAGTTAAGATCCATTTTTTAAAAATTTTTCTAGTTGTCAATAGACCTTTATTGTTTTCATTTATTTATATGTGGTGCTGAGAATCGAACCCAGTGCCTCACATGTGCTAGGCAAGCACTCTGCCACTGAGCGACCACCCCAGCCCCAAGATCCATTTTTATCAAGTATAAATCCAATCGTTCTGTGAAAAGCTGCTCTCTTGGGTACAAAGTTGTGGCTGTGCCAAAGTCCTTTGAAGCAGTCATTCCTACTGATAGAATGATCTCCAACTGCACAGTACTCTCTTCTGGTACCTGCTTACACCTCTGTGCAAAAAAAATCTCAAAATAAAAAAAAGAGCCTTAACTGTCAAGAAGTGGAAAAAAGTCCATGCACCCCTCCATTGGGTGAGTCCAAGTTTTGTGTCCAAAACACTCTTGTGATGAGAGCTGCTCTAAAGAAATCCAAATGTCACTTCTGCTGAAATTTGTTTCAGAGGGGGACAATATCCTGGGCAGCATTCGGTCTTGTTGAGTATCTCAACGAATGGCTTTAAGTAATTAAACCACATGGACAGAGGACCCTACAACACCTCCTTGCCGTGGAAAATTCTAAGTTCTTGGAGGTGATTCTGTGGCAGTGGTCTTCCCCCTGCACTGTTTTGCTCTGGTTTTCGTTTTATGCCTTATTTGTATGCTTATTGCCAGCGCAACTGTTATTTAACAACGATTAAATAATCCAAGCCGGGCTCAGTAGCACACGCCTATCATCCCAGCACTTACGGAGGCTGAGACAGGAAGATCGCGAGTTCAAAGCCAGCCTCAGCAACGGCGAGGCACTAAGCAACTCAGTGAGACCCTGTCTCTACATAAAACACAAAATAGGGCTGAGGATGTGGCTCAGTGGTCGAGTGCCCCTGAGTTCAATCCCCAGTACAAAAAAAAAAAAAGCCCTTACACTGTAAGAGGAATTCATTATCTTAAGCAAGACTCCTCCACCACACACACACACGGTTGTATGTAAGCACACAAAAGGCCCAAGAACCAGGCTCAAAGCAGAACATGCAAACTCATTCAGGGAACCAATGTAACAGAACTAATGGCCTCACTAGAATCATGGGACAAGAAGGAATGAGTTCCCATACTTGTTCCTGTTTGTGTGAGGGTGAATTTTAGAATCCTGAGAAAGAGGTTCCCATTATCCAGCAAGGGGCATAATGCCCTGTTGGCCAGTGGGAAGAATACCCTCAAAGCACAGGACAGAGGAGGTGTGGCTCCAGAGAAAACAAGCCAGCTCCCACCAATCGGTGGACAGACAGACCTGCTCACAGGGAAGGTATGTGCCATGATGTGCTTTTTTTCGCTCCCTTTTTGTGGGGGAAGCTACTGAGGATTGAACCCAGGGTGCTCCTACTGAGCTACAATCCCTAACCTTTTTTATTTGTTATTTTGTGATAGATCTAAGTTGCTGAGGGCCTCACTAAGTTACTGAGGCTGGCCTTGAACTTGCCATCTTCCTGCCTCAGGTCCTGAGTCACTGGAATCACAGGCGTGGCCACCAGACCTGAGGAGTAGCCCTGCAGCCCCGTTCTGACCTGCTCCTGGACGTGAGTACTGAGAGAGTAAATGCACTTGCAGAGAGGACTCTACCCTTTCAATTATAAGCCAGCATGATTTTAGTTATATTGCTAACAAGTAAAGAGACAGTGATGATACTTAGCATTTAATATGGAGAATACTGGGAGATGTTATGTCACAAACTATCAAATACATATGACAAGTTACATTAAAAACTAAAATATCGGGCTGGGATTGTAGCTCAGTGGTAAAGCGCTTGCCTCGCATGCGTGAGGCACTGGGTTCGATCCTCAGCACCACATACAAATAATTAAATAAAATGGAGAAATCCCAGCACTTAGGGAGGCTGAGACAGGAGGATCATGAGTTCAAAGCCAGGCTCAGCAATGGTGAGGTGCTAAGCAACTCAGTGAGACCCCGTCTCTACACAAAACACAAAATAGGGCTGGGGATGTGGCTCAGTGGTTGAGTGTCCCTGAGTTCAATCTCCAGTACCAAAAAGAAAAAAAAGAAATGAAAGACTTTATACTCTTCCATGAAAAAGTCTATTGTTTATAATGAGATTTTTTATAAAAACATAGCTTTCAATTTGAAATGTGGCTTTCCATGCAACACAGTTCCTGTGGAAAGTGCTTCTCTGACTGCGTAAACCTGCAAGGTGTCTCCAGATGGACGCCCCACATCTTCTAGCGACCCCCCACACTCGGTGGTGTACTGCTCCCATCCCGTGAGCCCTGAGCTTGGCTCTGCAAGGCCTTTCGCACTCCTCCCTGCTGTGCTGGCCTCCCCCACGAGTGTGCTTTCAGGACCTCCGCCATCACTGTGTTGCCCTGAGGTCTGCAGAGCATGGGCTCCTGTGGGACAGCTTCTCACGTTCCTTTCATCACCTGGATGCCCCCCCTGTGCGTCTTCCTGTGGATACGAAGCCCTGAATTCCAACAGAAGGATTTCCCACACTCGGAGCACTTCCAGGGTTTCTCTCCCGTGTGAACCCTCTGGTGCTCACTGAGGGAGGACTTCTGAGTGAAGGCTTTCCCGCACTCACTGCACTTGAAAGGCCTCTCCCCTGAGTGGGTTTTCTGGTGGATCTGGAGGGACGCCTTCCTGGGATAGGCTTTCTCACACTCGGGACACCCATAGGGCTTCTCTGTGGAGTGAGTCCTCTGATGGATGATAAGCTGCGACTTCCCGCAGAAGGCCCTCTCACACAGGCTGCACTCATAGGGCCTCTCCCCTGTGTGCGTCCTCCTGTGGATGACAAGGTACGATTTGCTGCTGAAAGCCTTTCCGCACTCACCGCACCCGTAGGGCTTCTCCCCAGCGTGGGCACGCAGGTGAGCGGTGAGCTGCTCCTTCCTGCCAAAGGCCTTCCCGCACTGGCTGCACTGGTGGGGGCTGTTCCCTGTGTGCGCGCCCTGGTGCACCACCAGCTGGGTCTTCATGCTGAAGGCCTTCCCACAGTCGCTGCACCCATAGGGCTTCTCTCCCGTGTGCATCCGGGTGTGAACCAGGAGGTAGGACTTACTCCTGAAGGCCTTCCCACACTCAGTGCACTGGTGAGGCTTCACTCCTGTGTGAGTTCTCTGGTGGACCACGAAGGGGGACTTCAAGCTGAAGGCCTTGCCACACTCACTGCACTCATAGGGCTTCACTCCCGTGTGGCTTCTCTGGTGCAGAATGAGCTGAGACTTCCAGCTGTAGGCCTTCCCGCACTCGCTGCAACCATGGGGCTTCCCGCCCGTGTGGGCCTCCTGGTGGACCACGAGCTGCGACCTGAAGGAGAAGGCCTTCCCGCACTCGGCACAGGCGTAGGGCTTCTCTCCGGTGTGCACCCTCTGGTGGGCATTCAGGTTGGACTTGGCACTGAAGGCTCTGTCACACTGGGTGCACCCGTAGGGCCTCTCGCCTGTGTGGATCCTGCAGTGCACGACGAGCTGGGACCGGCAACGGAAGGCCTTCCCACACTCGCTGCACACACAGTTTTTTTCTATGCTGTGAGCTCTTGGCTGCTTGAGGAAACACGAGTCCTCACACCCATGAAAACCATCAGGAGTCTTTCTTATGCAATCTCTGCTCGATTCTGAGTTTTGTGTCCAGCTTCTCCCAAGTGTGCTCCACTTATGGAGTCTCTGTCTTGAAGAAACATGGGTTTTGCTCACGTGAAGTCTTCTGAACGTATTACAAGCATAACTTCTCTCAACACTTTCAAGCTCATCTTGATTTTTCTGGTACTGTTCTTCCCAGACTTCTAAGGGAAAAAAAAAAAACAAAAACAAAAGGCACTTCTTAAATTCTAACATGGAACTAATTAAAGAGCTCTAGAAACATGTGCAGTAGCTGAGGCGTGTGACTTGGGGGTGAAGCACTTGCTTCACAGGCATGAAGCCCTGAGCTCAGTCCCAGCACAGCCACCAAAAGGAGGGAGAGAGTCTTTTTCCTGTGTTACTAGGCCCATGACACTGGTTCAAAAGAAATACTTGCCAGGCACAGGGGGCATCGGGTGAGGGGGGACCAGGAATCAAGCCAAACTAAATCAGATCCCCTCATGATACTGGCAGTGAATCAGCAGTGACTGAAAAAAAGGTTTCTAAAAGGACTTAAAACTCACCTGCACTTAGGGTCCAATTCCCAATTATTTTATACATGAATTTTATTACTGTGAGATTTCACTTAATTAAAAAGTGAATTCAGAGGACACAAGGCTCCTGGGGCAAGACATCCAGGCGGTGACAAGGGGACCTAAGGAGGAGCAGGAGCAGGAGCAGTGGCACACCCACAGTGCCAGGGCTCGGGAGGCCAGTGCATGAGGTGCAGGCCGCAGGCCAGCCCAGCAACTCAGCAAGGCCCTGTCTTGATACAATGAAAGAGCCAGGCTGCAACTCAGTGGCAGAGCTTGCCCAGCACGCGTGAAGCCCTGGGTTCCATCCCCAGTACCACAAAAAATAAAAACAAAAAAACACGATGAGAGGCTGGGTTGTAGCTCAGTGGTGGGTCTCTTGCCTCGCACGTGTGAGGCACTGGGGTTGATCTTCAGCACCCCATAAAAATAAATAAAGTATAAAAACACGATTATTAATTTAAAAAAAAGGGGAGATGAATGAGTCCTGAAGCCTAATGCTCCAAACGGAAGAAATGCCAAGTGTAAAACTCCTGAGGAGGAGAACTGCTTGGTGTGGTTTAAGAAACAGGAAACTGGAAAGGACCAGCACACCAGGACCCACTGGGAAGCAGGGCAGAGAGCAAGAAGCAAAGCTTGCCGTCAAACACAGGTGTCCAGTCAGTGGAGACCCTCACTAGTATTCCTCCTTAAAAAGTGTGTCTGGCTGTGATATGAACAATGAGAAAGTGAAGGCAGAGAGCACATCAGCAAGTCGTCCAGGGTGAAATGACAGTGGCTTGGACCACACTGAGGGACACACTGGAGGGAGAACCAGAGCATCCCCTAAGGTGCTGCTGTGGGAACTAGGGGAGGGGAGGGGCCCAGGATCCGACGACAAGGTGCAGGCGCTCCTCAGAGACGGCAGAGTGGGTGCAGGCGGAGGGCAGCCCTGGGTGCTGCTGCACTTGAGGCCCGTGCACACGCACCCACATGTGAGTCAGCATGCAGGAAGTTCACAGCACGTCCAGGTGACACACGGCAGGGACCACCAGGGAACCAGGGCTGCAGGTGACAGCCCAGCCACAGGCTGAAACACTGTCTGGTGCTGCCAGTAATTACCAGACCAGAGGCCAAGAGAGATGTCAGCAGGCGAAGGCCTGGGGCACCGTGCGGGCCTCAGCACTCCTCGTCCTGCAGAGCTCCACCTGCACAGTCCCACTCCAAGGGTGGTGCAAGGCCCCAGTCAGGTTTGTACTGGGAAGGAGGCAGGGGACTCACCACAAGGGAAAGGAGTAAGTGGCTGGAAGACAGAAAGCCTGGCCTCGAAGATCACCACTGACAGCGCCACTGTGGCTGGGTTGCGGCGTAACAGAATCAGTCAGAAAGCAACAGAAACCCCCTGCAACATCACACACCGGAAGCCTGCCAGCTCTGCAGAGGAAGCCCAAGGCTGGGGTAGCAGTCCCGCTCTTCACGCCTCTTCACTCCAAGACTGCTGCAATAGGAGTGGGCGCTGCTCGAACCACTCACACAGCCCACAGAGTGGCATTCTCTGGAAAGCCTCTCTCTGTGCCTAAGGCCACAGAGGACGACGAAGGACGCCTCAGTGGAAGCACAGGGCACGTGCCTTCCCTCACCCTTCTCTAAGGGAAAGGTGCAGCGGCCAACCTGCCCTTCTAGAAGAGGAGTTTCTTTCTTTTTTTTTTTTTTTTTTTTTTTAAATTTTTTTTAGTTGTAGATGGACACAATATCTTTATTTTTATTTATTTTATGTGGTGCTGAGGATCGAACCCAGTGCCTCACGCATGCGAGGCGAGCGCTCTACCACTGAGCCACAATCCCAGCCCCGAGGAGTTTCTTTTATAATTTTCTGATTCCTTCCTCACAACTAGGCCTGCCTAGAGCAGACAATGTCTCTTAACTCATCGATCAGATCATGAGAGACACACACGCATTTGTGGGACTGCCCTGCACCCACCCTAAGGTGTCCTGGACCACTATCCAGGCTCAGGTCCAGGCACTGCCTCCTTCTTGGGAAGGGGTAACCAACACAAGCATTTCTGAAGAGATGTGGAGAAAAGAGGGCACCCTGTGCCTGATGGCCGAAGGTGGGACAACCACACGATTCTTCTGCCACCCAGGCCAGGTCCCTTCCTCCATGCAGCAGCCCTGAGTGAGGATGTCTGCCGTCCCCTGTCTACTTAGTCTGGTCACGGGGGCAGGACACTGCTCCTAGAGCCTGTGCTACCCACCATGCCAGTTCAGACACTGGCATGTTACCTTTCCTTGGTGGTGCTGGGGACTGAACCTGGGCTCATGCATGCTAGGCAAGCACCCCACTGCCCAGCCACATACCCAACCCTTTCTGTAAATTTTATTTTGAGATAAGATTTTGCCAAGTTGCCCAGGCTGGCCTTGAACTTGTGGTCCTCCTACCTCCCGAGTAGGTGGGATGATAGGCGTGGCCACTGTGCTGGCTGGGCATGTGAATTTTAAAACGTACTGGAAAGTGTCTGGTTTCCAAAGACTCTGGGCACTTATGAAAGGGATCTTGCAGCAAGAGACAGGACCTAGTTCAGTAGCTCCTGGTGATATCTGGCACTGAGGAGCAACTCGACTGTACTGGAGAGAGCTCACACAGGATGACAAGGGACGGCAGGGAGAAGCCCAAACCCTACATCACCAGGCTTCTGAGTGGCGCTGCTCTACAGAGGACAGCTTGCCATTGGAGGCTACAGACTCCTCATTGTTTTGTTCTGGTTAAATCAGGGATTGAAGATGCACGTTTATTTTCACAGATTAGTAATAGGATGCTATGAAAACAAATCCAGCAACACCAGCTAAGATGACAAAGCTCCTGGATATGGCTATGGACCTGAGCTTCCCAGTATAGGACAATAATGATCAGTCGGGTGGCAACTGAGCAGACGAGCGTTAACAAGGTGGCTTCCAAAGGACCAGACAGTAGCAGACACAGAAGCAGCTGAAAGATTAGCAAAGGAGCAAGGAAGAATTCCCAGTGAGCCCTAAGTCCAGGATGCAGCAGCAGCTGTGCAGCAGCCTCAGCACTGGGATGGTGCTAGGGTGGGACCCGAGATGTCCCCACTGCTGCAGTGCTCAGAACTGGGGTCTAGGGAAGTGCCTGGACCCTGAGGGCTCTGAGCTCACCAGTGGCTTAGTCCACTGGGGGATTCACAACGCAATGGCATTCCTGGGAGGTGGTGGACACTGGAGGAGGGCCCAGGGGAAGAAGGCGAGCCATGCGGACACACAAGAAGGGCTTATCTTCTCCCAAGACCTCCCTCCTGCCCTCCCTCCCTCTCTCTGCTGATCAGCTGCCATGAGGTGAGGAGCTCTGCTCCACTGAACCCCCTCTGCCACGATGCTCTGCCTCAGCACAGGCCCATCACAAGAAGGCCAGGCAGCCACAGCCTGAGACCTCTACAACCATGAACCAAAATAACTCTTTCCTCCTTTCAGTGGTTTCTGTCAGGCATTTTGTCACAATAACAGAAAGCCCAAGAGGGGGAAACTGGGAGGAACAGTGATGTTGGAAGGGAGCTCTTTCCCATTTCTGACAGCAGAACAAAGCCTGGGAAAGCACAGGGAGCTCTCCTGCAGGCACACAGACCAAGCACCAGGAGCAGGAGAAGAGGAGGAGGCGGCAACACTGGTGTTACCACAGAGGGAGAAAGCCTGACCTTCAGAACGGAAGGAGGCTGAACTGGGGAGCAAGCCCCTGGGAGGGTGTGTGAAATCGCTCCGTGACACAGTGTGACCATGTGTGGGCTGGACTGGAGGCTAAGAGGCAAAGGAGAAGGAATGTGAGGGAAGGGGAGGGACGTGGACCACACCGAGCAAGAGGAGGAAGCTCTCTAAAGGTCTCGTCGACTGTGGGTGGGAAGAAAACTGACCGGGGGGCCAACTGTGAGGCAGAGCTCAGAAGAGGGGCACCTCTCCCTCTCAAAGCCAGGGGAGGAAGGAGGCCCAGTGTGTTGGTGACCGCTGACCCAAGGTGCTCCTTGCAGACTCCCAGGATTTCTTTCTTTTTTAAAATATTTATTTATTTATTTTTAGTTGTAGGTGGAAAGAATATCTTTATTTTATTTTTATGTGCTGAGGATCGAACCCAGTGCCTCACGCGTGCTAGGTGAGCACGCTACCACTGCGCCATAACCCCAGCCCCGACTCCCAGGATTTCTATGCACAATACCCAGCAGTGCCAAGCTTTCAAAAACAGCCAGTTTACCTCCACACCTCCCATCTTTCCAGTTCTCACCCACCTGGACAGTTCTGAGTGGACATTTTGGCATTTAGTATCCATGGCTCTTCTCCTTGCTCCAATTTGAAGACTAAATCAGGTTTGGTACCATGATATCCTGTTAATGGAAAATCACAAACGATGTGGGCCAAACTGCTGGAGATGAAATTAAGGGCTCCGAAGCTACAAAATGTAACTGCTCATTTGTATTTTGGGAAACATGACAACTGGAAGGTGAGGGCCAAAGAGGGACCAGGAACATTTCACTTCTCAAGTTCAAGTTCATAGTCATTAAGTATTTCAGAAGTCCTGAGGTAGGTCAATAAAAGAAAAAGGAATGGTGATTTATGACTCATGGTCTAAGTTGAACAGGATCACTGTACTCACCCACTGATAACAGGTTGCTGTAGTTTTCCAGGATCACCTCCCTGTATAGGAACCTCTGTGCCGAATCCAGTAGCTGCCATTCTTCCCACGAGAACTCCAGAGACACATCTTTGAATGACAATAAGCCCTGTAATAATACATACCCCTTTCAATCAGATGTGATTACAGTAAGTAACATGGGAAAGATACAGAGCAACTGGAAAAGTAGAAATACTCCTCCATGTATGGAATCCTGAGTCAAGTTTAGCACTAACTTTGTAGGAGAATTAAAAATCAATGATCAAGGGCTGGGACTGTAGCTCAGTGGTAGAGCACTTGCCTAGCACGTGTGAGGCACTGGGTTCAACTGTCATCAGCACATATAAATAAACAAAATAAATGTCCATCAACAACTTTAAAAAAAATTTTAAAAAATCAATCATCAAGATGGTGGTGCCTGCCGGTAATCACAGCAGCTCAGAAGGCTGAGGCAGGAGGATTGCAAGTCCAAAGCCAGCCTCAGCAAAAGCGAGGAGCTAAGCACTCAGTGAGTGCAGGAGGTTGCACTAGGGAGGCCAGGGGGAGCGACTGCTTCAGGCCCAGGATCACAGTAGGGAGCAGAGGCTGCACCTGGCGGTGGCAGGATCACAGTAGGGAGCAGAGGCTGCACCTGGCGGTGGCCTGAGATCACAACCAGAGCATCTCCTGAGGGTGAAAGCAGCATGGAGAGAAGGGGTCCAGCAGGACACTAAGGGTCCAGCCATATGAACTCAAGAAGCGGTTCTGTGTCCAGGGGAAGCCTCAGGGATGAGAAACAAAGGGAACCAGAGAGTGTGGAAGGGCTGAGGACGGGAGGTGCCACTAGAGAAGGGTGCCCGGGGGTCATGAGGGGAGACTGTGCCTGTCAGGAGAACAGCTGTGGAGGCAAAAGAGCATTATCTCCTCCACCTTAGGAGAGGGTGCTGTCAGCAAGAGGCTGTCGGAATTGGTGAGTGTCATACCCAGCCTGGTGTCTACAGAGAAGCTATGGACCAGGGCTGAGTCTGGGCAGTTTTCAGGAAGAAGTGACATGGGCAGACGAGACTCAGTATCTGCCCTCCTCTAGGAAATTCTGAAGTTGCTGCTGAAGTGCTCTGGCAAGGCAGGTGAACTTGGCAGGCGGTTTCCCTGACTCCAGCAAATGCCCACAGGATCCCTGAACAACACACCTGCAGGGAGGAACACCCTAGAGGGAGAGACAGTGAGGGAACTTCGGGCAAACTTACAAGGGATGAGGGAAGTGAACTGAGCACACCATGTCACATGGGGAAACCTGTCACAGGATGCAATGCCAGTAATGTTGGAATTATCAGGGAGTTCAAACTAGCCAGGATTAATATGCTAGGGGCTCTAAAGAGTAAAGTGTACAGCATGCTTGAACAGATGCGTACCACAGGCAGGCAGATGAAAATCTCAAGAAGAATAAAAGGCTATGGGGGCTGGGGTTATGGCGCAGTGGTAGCGTGCTCACCTAGCATGCTTGAGGCACTGGGTTCGATCCTCAGCACCACGTAAAAATAAAATAAAGATATTCTGTCCACTTACAGCTAAAAAATAAATATAAAAAAATTAAAAAAAAATAAAAGGCTAGAGATCAAAAACATTGAAAAAGAAATGAAGAATGCCTCTGATGGGCTTATTAGTAAACCGAACAAGGCAAAGGGAAAAAATCTCTAAGCCTGAGGACATGTCAACAGAAACCTCCAAAACTAAAGGAAAAACCCATAACATAAAAGTAAATGAATGGGGCTGGGGTTATGGCACAGTGGTAGCGTGCTCGCCTAGCACGTGTGAGGTACTGGGTTCGATCCTCAGCACCACATAAAAATAAAATAAAGATATTCTGTCTGCCTACAACTAAAAAATAAATATTAAAAAAAAGTAAATGAATGAGGAAAGATAAACTTGTGCTAGCACTACTCAAAAGAAAGCAGAGGGGCTAGAGTGGTGGCTCAGTGGTAGAGCGCTTGCCTAGCATGCGTGAGTCACTGGGTTGGATCCTCAGCACCACATACAAATAAATAAAAAAATAAAGGTCCATCAACAACTAACTAACTAACTAACTAAATAAATAAATAAAAAGAAAGCAGAAGGAGGGGCTGGGGCTGTAGTGCAGTGGTAGAGCGCTTGCCTAGCATGCGTGAAGCACTGGGTTCGATCCTCAGCACCATGTATAAATAATAAATGAATAAAGATCCATCAATATCTAAAAAAATATTAAAAAAAAGAAAGCAGAAGGAGCCAGGCACGGTGGCACAAGCCTGTAATCCCAGCACTTAGGGAGGCTGAGATAGGAGGATCGCGAGTTTGAAGCCAGCCTCAGCAACTGCGAGGTGCTAAGCAACTCAGTGAGACCCTGTCTCTACATAAAACACAGAATAGGGCTGGGGACATGGCTCAGTGGTCGAGTGCCCCTGAGTTCAATCCTCAGTACCAAAAATAAAGAAGATAAATAAAGGTTTTAAAAAAAGAAAGAATAATTCCTATTTATATGTGTGCTACAACAGAGTGTCAACGTAGGTGAAACAAAACTGATAGAATCAAAGGAGAAACAGATGAATCCACTATCACAGCTGGAGACGTCAACACCTCTCTATCAGAAATGCACAGATCCAGCAGACAGAAAATCAATAAAGCAGAGTTGACCTCAACACCACTGTCAACCAACTGAACGGAACTGCTGTCTATAACCTTCACGCAAAAGCAGAGCACACTGTCTTCTCAAGCTCATGTGGAATATTCACGAAGAGAGGCCACATTCTAGGCCTTAAAACACATCTTAACACATTTGAAAGAACTGAACCCATACAATGTATGCTCTCAGACCACAGCAGAATTAAACAGAACAAGAAATCAATGGAACTAGAAATCAGTAACAAGAGTTAATTGAAAAATCCCCCCAAACAAATAGAGATTAAATGACAAATTTCTAAATAACAAATGGGGCAAAGGAGAAGTCTCCAGGGAAGCCTTGAAGGATTTCAAACTGAACAAAAATGAACGTACAACTTACTGAAACGAATGTACTGCAATGAAAGAAGTGTTTAGTGAGGAATGTCACTGAATACGGGTTAGAAAAGAAACCACTCATCCCCACTACCACCTTAAGAAATCAAGAAATCAAGAAAATAAGAAAAAAGAAAAGAAAACCAGGACTGGAGTTGTGGCTCAGTGGTAGAGTGCTTGCCTGGCATGTGTGAGGCCTTGGGTTTAATCCTCAGTACTACATAAAAATAAATAAATACAAGTCTATGGACAACTAAAAAAATATATTAAAAAAAGAAAAAGAAAATCAAATTAACTGCAAAGTAAGCAGAAATAAATAAATAATAAACCAGAAAAGAATCATTAAAAACTATAGGCTGGAGGCTGGGGTTGTGGCTCAGAGGTAGAGCACTCACCTAGCACGTGTGAGGCACTGGGTTCAATCTTCAGCACCGCATATAAATAAATAAAATAAAGGCCCATTGACAACTAAAAAATATTTAAAAAAACAAAACAAAACAACAACAAAAAAAACCATAGGGTGGTTTTATGAAAAGATGGATAAAATGAGCCGGGCGTGGTGGCTCAAGCCTGTAATCCCAGCACTTAGGGAGGCTGAGACAGGAGAATCGCGAGTTCAAAGCCAGCCTCAGCAATGGCGAGGCGCTAAGCAACTCAGTGAGACCCTGTCTCTACGTAAAACACAAAATAGGGCTGGGGATGTGGCTCAGTGGTCGAGTGCCCCTGAGTTCAATCCCCAGTACCAAAAAAAAAAAAGATGGATAAAATGTAAGTCTCTAGCCAGGCAATAATAAAATGGAGAAGAGTCTGTATTATGGTTTGGATATAAGGTATCCCCCCAAAAGCTCATTTGTGAGACAATACAAGAAAGCTTAGAGGTGAAATGATTACTAACCCAAACAGGGCCAAGCATGGCTGGGGAAGGTGGATCATGGGGCCGAGCGCGGGGGTGGGGAGGTGGGGGGGTTATCTTGGGGGGATATATTTTGTATCCGGCCAGTAGAGTCTTTCTCTGCTCACTGATCATCATGTGAGCTGCCTTCCTCCACCACACACTTCCACCATGATGTCCTGCCTCACCTGGAGCCTCGAAGAATGGAGTTGGCTGTCTATGGAGCCCCCAAATAAACTTTTTCTCCTCTAAAATTGTTCTGGTCAGGTCTTTGAGTCAGCACAGTAAAAAAGTTTACTAGAACAGTCTGCAACAAAAGGTGCTGGAACAAGACTTGCAACCCCCCCCCCCCCAAAAAAAACCAGACATCACAAAAATTAACTCAAGGGGCTATAGCTGTGTCTCAGTGGTAGAGCACTTGCCTACACATGTGAGGCACTGGGTTTGATCCTCAGCACCCTATAGAAATAAATAAATAGATAGATATATAAATAAGTAAGTAGGTAAGTAAGTAAGTAAGTAAAGGTGCTGTGTCTATCTACAACTAAAAGAATATTTTTAAAAAATAATAAAATAAAATAAAGGTAGCCGGGCGCGGTGGCTCAAGCCTGTAATCCCAGCACGTAGGGAGGCTGAGACAGGAGAATCGTGAGTTCAAAGCCAGCCTCAGCAATGGCAAGGCGCTAAGCAACTCAGTGAGACCCTGTCTCTACATAAAACACAAAATAGGGCTGGGGATGTGGCTCAGGGGTCGAGTACCCCTGAGTTCAATCCCCAGTACCAAAATAAAATAAAATAAAATAAAGGTATTATGTCCATTTGCAACTACGTGTGTGTGTATAAATTAACTCAAAATCAATCACAGACATAAATATGAGATGCAAACCCATCAACTTCTTAAAAGATAACAGGAGAAAATCTGGATAGCATTAGGTTTAACATGACTTTTTAGACATGACACTTTAAGTATGATCCATGGAGATGAATAAGCTGGGGCTAGGGATGTGGCTCAGTGGCACTGTGCTTGCCTAATATGCATGAAAGCCTGGGTTCAACCATCCCCCCCCCCAACCACAGAGGGGAATAAAAGGATTAATAAGCTGGACTTCATACAATGAAAAATGGCCACAATGTGGAAGAGCAACACTACCACAAGCTGACAAGGACACAGCACAGTGGAAATATTCACACATTGCTGAGAGGAACACAAAATGGTAAAGCCACGTGGGAACACATTTTGGATGTTGTTTTATGAAAACTAAACATACTCTTACTATAAGATCTGGTGAATGCCAGGCAGTGACCACGCCTGTAAACCCAGCAACTCAGAAGGCCGAGGCAGGAAGATTGTAAGTTCAAGGCCAGTCTGAGTAACTTAACAAGATCCTGTCTCAAAATAAAAAGTAAAAAAAGGGTTGGCAGTCTAGCTCAGCAGTAGAGCAGCCCTGGGTTCAATCCCCAAAAGAGGGGGAAAAAAGTATCCTTGGAATTTAACCAAAGGAGAAGAAAACTTAAGTATATACAAAACCCTGCACAGAAGTGTTTGTAGCAACTTTATTTCCAATTGTCCAGACTTGGGAGCAACCAAGATGTCCTTCAATAGGTGAATGGGCCGGGCGTGGTGGCTCACGCTTGTAATCCCAGCACTTAGGGAGGCTGAGACAGGAGAATCGTGAGTTCAAAGCCAGCCTCAGCAATGGCAAGGCACTAAGCAACTCAGTGAGACCCTGTCTCTACATAAAAAAAAAAAACACAAAATAGGGCTGGGGATGTGGCTCAGGGGTCGAGTGCCCCTGAGTTCAATCCCCGGTACCAAAAAAAAAAAATAGGTGAATGGGTGAATAAACTGTGGTAATCTAGACAAAGGAATATTATTCAGCACTATAAGAAATGAGTGATCAAGCCACAAAATTCTATGGAGAAAACTTAAATGCTTGCATCTAAGTGAAAAAAGCCATTAAAAAGTGGTCCACACAAGTATGACTCCAGTATGGCATGTCAGAAGGGGCAACACAGTGGAGACAGCAAAAGGATCAGGAATTACCAGGGTGGAAAAGGATGAGCAGGGAGGGAACAGAGGGTTTCCAGGGCAGTGAAACTATTCTGCCTGGGACTATCACAGTAGGTATGTGTCATCACACATGCATCTAGACTCAAGGGACACACAGTGAAGCCCAGCGGCAACGCAGGTCCATCCGCATAAGGAGCGCACTCCTCAGCGGGAGATGCCGACCACAGGGGAGGCCGTGCATGTGTGGGGCAATAATGTATGGCTATCTCTGTACCAGTCTCTCAGCTTTCCTGTGAATCTGAAAAGTCTCTGAATTCATTTAAAAATTACTGAAATAGGAAATATTGATACATGTGCAGAACTGTTCAATGTTTCAAGGTTTGTAACAATGACAAACTGAACAATATAAATTTCCCAGAAGGGACTAGCAAATACAAATAAGACACATGCTTTCTGTGGGGACATTTTTGCAAACTGCAGAGCTACCATATACAGCACAACGACACTTACATAAACAACAACCTTTTTTTTTGTGCTTCTGGGGACTGAATCCATCAGCATTCCACTACTGAACTACATCCCCAGCCCTTTTATTTTTTTTTTTTTATTTTTTTTTGGTACTGGGGATTGAACTCAGGGGCACTCGACCACTGAGCCACATCCCCAGCCCTATTTTGTGTTTTATGTAGAGACAGGGTCTCACTGAGTTGCTTAGCACCTCGCCATTGCTGAGGCTGGCTTTGAACTCGCGATCCTCCTGTCTCAGCCTCCCTAAGTGCTGGGATTACAGGCTTGCGCCACC